>SJYC01112324.1:0-64101 GCA_006408675.1 Madoqua kirkii | reverse complement strand
CTATAGGTATATATTTATTAGCAAACTGACCCCAGCAATCCATTAATAGGACATCTGTCATGATCAAGTGGGATTTATTCCAGAGATGAAAGAATTTTTCAATATCCACATATCAATCAAATGTGATACAACATATTAACAAAGAATAAAAACCATATGATTATCTCATGTACGTAGAAAAAATTTTTGACAAAATTCAACATGGATTTGTGATGAAAGATCTCCAGAAAGTGAGCACAGAGGGAATCTATAATAAAGGCCATAGATGATAAACCCACAGCAAACATTCTCAATGGTGAAAAACTGAAAGCATTTACTTTAAGAGAGGGAACGAGACAAGGGTGCCCAATCTTGCCACTATCATTCAATACAGGTTTGTAATTCCCAGCCACAGCAACCAGAAAAGAAAAAGAAAGGAATCCAAATCGGAAACAATAAAAAAATAAAACTGTCACTGTTTGCAGATGACATGATACTTTACACTGATGCCACCAGAGAACTACAAGAGCTACGCTATCACTCTAGTAAAGTTGAAGGTTACAAAATTAATACATAGAAATCTCTTGCATTCTTACACACTAACAATGAAAAATCAGAAAGAGAAATTAAGGAAACAAACCCATTTACTATTACAACAAAAAGAATAAAGTACCTAGGAATAAATTTAACTAAGGAGGCAAGAGACTTGTATGATATACTGATAAAAAAAAATCAAAGCTCACACAAATAGATGGAGAGACATACCATGTTCTTGAACGTGAAGAAGCAATATTATGAAAATGACTATACTATCTAAAGCAATATGCAGATTCAATGTAATCCCTATCAAATTACCAATGGTATTTTTTCATAGAAACTAGAAGAAAAAGATTTACAATATGTTTGGAAACCAAAAGACCCAGAATAGCCAAAACAATATTCAGAAAGAATAACAGAGCTGGAGGAATCAGGCTCCCTAACTTCAGACTATACTACAAAGCCGCATTAATCAAGACAGAATGGTACAATAGAACAGAATAGACAGCCCAGAGACAAAGCCACTCACCTATGGTCACCTAATTAATAACGGAGGAGGTGACAATATACAATGAAGAAAAGACAGTTTATTCAATAAGTTGTGTTGGAAAAACTGGACAGCTACATGTAAAAGAATGAAATTATTAACAGAATCCACCCTAACACCATACATGAAAATAAACTCAAAATGGATGAAAGACCTAAATGTAAGACTGGGCACTATAAAACACTTAGAGGAAAACATAGGAAGAACACTCTTTGACATAAATCACAGCAAGATCTTTTACGACCCACCTCCTAGAATAATGAAAATAAAAACAAAAATAAACTAGTGGGACTTTAAACTTAAAAACTTTAGCAAAGCAAAGAAAACCATAACTGAGACAGAAAGACAACTCTCAGAATGGGAGAAAATATTTGCAAATGAAGCAAATGACAACAGATTAATCTTCAAAATATACAGACAACTTAATATAAAAAAAACCTAATCAAAAAATGGGCAGAAGATCTAAGTAGCCCTTTCTTCAAAGAACACATACAGATGGCCAAGAAGCACATGAAAAGGTTACAGCATCATTAATTACTAGAGAAATGCAGATCAAAACTGCAATTAAGCATTACCTCACACTGGTAAGAATGGTCATCAAAAAATCTGCATGCAATAAATGCTGGACAGGATGTGTCAAAAGGGAACCCCCTCACACTCAAGACAGCCACTATGGAGAAGAGTGTAGAGGTTCCTTAAAGAACTAAAAATAGAACTACCATATGACCCAGCTATCCCACTCCTGGGCATATACCCAGTGGAAACCATAGTTCAAAAAGACACATGTTCCCCGAAGTTCACTGCAACACTACAAGAGCCAGGGCACGGAAGCAACCTAGGTGTCCATCAGCAGGGGAATGGATTAGGAAGATGCCGTGCTGTATAACGTAATATACTCAGCCATAAAGAGAAACCAAACTGTGCTGTTTACAAAGTTGGGGATGAACCAAGAGACTGTCATACAGAGTAGAGTAAGTTAGAAAGAGAAAAGCAGATATCATGTATTAACTCATATGGGGAGACTCTAGAAAAATGGTATAGGTGATCTTGTTTGTAAAGCAGAAATAGAGACACATACACAGAGAACCATTTATGGATACAAAGGGAGAAAGGGGGATGAGATGAATTGGGAGATTGGGATTGACATTTAGAGACACCAAGTGAACATTTCATGCACAGATGGGCTCAAGAAAGGACAGAAATGATATGGACCTAAGCAGAAGATATTAAGAAGCAAAAGGTATTAAGAAGAGGTGGCAAGAATACACAGAAGAACTGTACAAAAAAGATCTTCAGGACCAAGATAATCACCATGGTGTGATCACTCTCCTAGAGCCAGACATCCTGGAATGTGAAGTCAAGTGGGCCTTAGAAAGCATCACTACAAACAAAGCTAGTTGAGGTGATGAATTCCAGTGGAGCTCTTTCAAATCCTGAAAGATGATGCTGTGAAAGTGCTGCACTCAATATGCCAGCAAATGTGGAAAACTCAGCACTGGCCACAGGACTGGAAAAGGTCAGTTTTCATTCCGATCCCAAAGAAAGGCAATGCCAAAGAATGCTCAAACTACCGCACAATTGCACTCATCTCAAATGTTGGTAAAATAATGCTCAAAATCCTCCAAGCCAGGCTTCAGCAATACATGAACTGTGAACTTCCAGATGTTCAAGCTGGTTTTAGAAAAGGCAGAGGAACCAGAGATCAAATTGCCAACATCTGCTGGATCATTGAAAAAGCCAGAGAGTTCCAGAAAAACATCTATTTCTGCTTTATTGACTATGCCAAAGCCTTTGACTGTGTACACTCATCTCACACGCTAGTAAAGTAATGCTCAAAATTCTCCAAACCAGGCTTCAGCAATACGTGCACCATGAAATTCTAGAAGTTCAAGCTGGTTTTAGAAAAGGCAGAGGAACCAGAGATCAAATTGTCAACATCCGCTGGATCATGGAAAAAGCAAGAGAGTTCCAGGAAAACATCTATTTCTGCTTTATTGACTATGCCAAAGCCTTTGACTGTGTGGATCACAATAAACTGTGGACAATTCTGAAAGAGATGGGAATACCAGACCACCTAACCTGCCTCTTGAGAAACCTGTATGCAGGTCAGGAAGCAACAGTTAGAACTGGACATGGAACAACAGACTGGTTCCCAATAGGAAAAGGAGTACGTCAAGGCTGTATATTGTCACCTTGCTTATTTAACTTAATTCAGAGTAAGTACATCATGAAAGTTCTTGCCTAGAGGAAGCACAAGCTGGAATCAAGGTTTCCAGGAAAAATATCAATAACTTCAGATATGCAGATGACACCACCCTTATGGCAGAAAGTAAAGAAGAACTAAAGAGCCTCTTGGTGAAAGTGAGAGAGGAGAGTGAAAAAGTTGTCTTAAAACTCAATATTCAAAAAATGAAGATCATGGCATCTGGTCCCATCACTTCATGGCAAATAGATGGGGAAACAATGGAACCAGTGACAGACATTGTTTTCTTGGGCTCCAAAACCACTGCAAAATCACTGCAGATGGTGATTGCAGCCATGAAATTAGAAGGCACTTGCTCCTTGGAAGAAAAGCTATGACCAACCAAGACAGCATATTAAAAGCAGAGACATTACTTTGCCAGCAAATATATGTCTGGTTAAATTATGATTTTTCCAGTAGTCATGTATGGATGTGACAGTTGGACTATAAAGAAAGCTAAGCACCAAAGAATTGATGCTTTTTCACTGTGGTGCTGGAGAAGACTCTGGAAAGTATCTTGGAGTGCAAGGAGATCAAACAAGTCAATCCTAAAGGAAATAAACCTTTATTCATTGGGATGGCTGATGCTGGAAGCTGAAATTCCAGTGCTTTGCCTAACTAATGTGAAGAGATGACTCACTGGAAAAGATCCTGATACTGGGAAAGACTGAAGGCAAAGGAGAAGAGGGCAACATAGGATGAGATGGTTAGATAGTATTACTGACTCAATGGACATGAATTTGAGTAAATTCTGGGAGACAGTGGACAGAGGAGCCTGGCATGCTACCGGCCACGGGGTTGCAAAGAGTCAGGCACAACTTAGTAACTGAGTAACATGTGGAATGCAAAAGTTGGAAGTCAAGAAACACCTGGGATAACAGGCAAATTTGGCCTTGGAATATGAAATGATGCAGGGCAAAGGCTAATAGAGTTTTGCCAGGAGACCACACTGGTCATAGCAAAGACCCTCTTCCAACAACACAAGAGAAGACTCTACACATGGAAAAGGAGATCCAACCAGTCCATTCTGAAGGAGATCAGCCCTGGGATTTCTTTGGAAGGAATGATGTTAAAGCTGAAACTCCAGTACTTTGGCCACCTCATGTGAAGAGTTGACTCATTGGAAAAGACTCTGATGCTGAGAGGGACTCGGGGCAGGAGGAGAAGGAGACGACAGAGGATGAGATGGCTGGATGGCATCACCGACTCTATGGACAAGAGTCTGAGTGAACTCTGGGAGTTGGTGATGTACAGGGAGGCTTGGGAAGCTGCGATTCATGGGGTCATGAAGAGTCAGACACGACTGAGCGACTGAACTGACTAAACTGATGCATAAGACAGATTATTCAGGAGAACCTACTGCATCGCACAGGGAGCTCTGCTCAGCGCTCTGTGGTGACCTATCTGGGAAAGAGATCCAAACAAAGGGCGGATGTGTGTATACATGGTGGCTGATCCACTCAGCAGTGCAACAGAAACTGACACGGCAGCGTAAACCAACTACATCTTTTAAAATACCTTGAAAAATTCAGACAGAAAAATCAGAGGAAGTTAAATATGATATCACTTACATGTGAAATCTAAAATGAGATACAAATTAACTTATTCACAAAACAAAAACAGTCTCACAGACATGGGCAGTGATTTTATGGTTACCATAAGCGAAAAGGAGATGGGCGAGGGATGAATTAAGAGTTTAGGCTTAGCAGATATAAACTACTATATACAAAGTAGATAAATGAGTTCCTACTGGAGAGCACAGGAAACTATATTCAATATCCTATAATAAATTATAATGAAGAAGAATGCGTATATTTGTATATGCATGCTAAGTCACTCCAGTTACGTCCGATTCTGAGTGATCCTATGGACTGTAGACTGTCTAGTTCCACTCTCCATGGAATTCTTCAGGCAAGAATACTGGGGTGGGTTTCTATGTCCTCCTCCAGGGGATCTCCCCAACCCAAGGATTGAAACCGAGTTTCCTCAGTCTCGTGCACTAGCAGGCAGGTTCTTTACCACCAGCACCACCTGGGGAGCCTATAACTGTATACACTGAACCAATTTGCTGTACACCAGATATTAAGAACATTATAAATCAACTGTAGATAAATAAAATATTAAAATAAAAAAATCTAGGAGATTCAAGTCACTGTTAAATTCTGTCACTGGAAGTATGCAAGCAATGATTAGGTGACCAACACGAGTTACGTGCTGGGTTCTAGTACAGGCTCTGCCGAAATAGGTAGCTGTTTGAATTTGAACCAATCCCTTCCCATTCTGGGCCCCAGTTTTCTCGACTATAATCTGAAGACAAGGGAGTCATCTAAGGGAGGCAGTGTCTCCTCAGACACTGAAGTGTCCCAGCGGCCCGCGTTAGCCCTGCAGGGGATGGAAGAGGGCAGCGAATCTTCCATGGCTTAGCTGATGTCATGCCTTCCAAATCACCAGTGATGAAATTGACCAGGAGAAAGCTATGTCAACTCTCCTCCTAATACAGCTTCCAGTAATAAATTTGGAGATATCTCCAGTAATGGGCGTGAGCTCACTTTACTGGACCTGTTTTTCTCAGAATAGCTTTATGGAGAACTGCTCCTCACAAGCAGATGCCTGCTTTTATCACGCCATATATCAGTCAGTGAATGACTGTGAAATCCCCGCCTTACTGTGCCAGCCAAATGGATAAACAGAAAAATATAATCGTCTCTCAGCCAAATCACCACTGGCATTTATATTGCTTAAGGCAGAGAGGGACCACATGCTTGCCTATTGTTTCAGGGCCCATTCATTCATCCATCAGTCATCTTCTTGTATATTCCTTCCCTCCAGATGGTGTACCTGCGAGGCTGGGATGCAGTGTTCCCCGGGGGTGTGAAGAAAAAAAGGATGCATCGATGAATTAGCCCGGAACCAACTCCTCAATGGGTTTATAACAGCAGAAAGGATAAGAAGTGCATGAGAGAGTGTTTATTTTGTCCTTTGGCCAAGTCATTTTCATATTGTTTGATATCTACTTATTTATCTATTTATTCATCTGGAAATCTATAAGTCTTTTTGGGCAAGGATAATGACTTATTTTCCTCCACTGTCCTCATCTGAGTTGGCTGTCTCTAACTTCCCTACCAGAACACTTCTCAGCTGGGTGATGAATCGAACCTATTCTTCTGGTGGTCCATGAGTCACAAAGAGGACAAAAGCTCAGCCTGTCCTGTTCAACTTTTATTTATTTATTTATTCAACAGTGACAGAACTCTTAGCATGTGTAAGGTACTTTCCTACATGTGAAATGTTCAGCAATAAATCAAAAACCTAAGATTCCAGTGACAGAATCAAAAGATACATGAACAGAAAAAAAATATACAGTGAGTCTGAGGACAACATGCATTATGGAGGAAAGTAGAGTGAGCAAAGGGTGAGAAGAGTCAACGTGGGAGGTGACTGCAATTTTACATTATATAGTGGGATGTGTCCTGACTGAGGAAGGCATGTTTAAGCGAAAACTCGAAGCAGGAAGAAGAAAAGCCGGGGTGGTTTAGGAGAAAGATCATCCTGGGCAGAAGGAGGAGCAAAGACAAAACACAGACGTGAGGACATGTTCAAGAAGAGGAAAGAGGTTAAGGAGGTAGATGCACAGAGGGGAGGGTTAGAACGGAGATGATGGCTCATATTATGAGGGGCTTTAAAGGCCGTTCCAAGCCATGGGCTTTTTCCCCTACACTGTGCAGTATGTGGAACTTCCCCTGCAAGGGACTGAACCTGTGCCCTCTGCAGTGGAAGCACAAAGTCTCAACCACTGGACTGCAAGGGAAGCCCCATGGGCTTTTACCGTGAATGAGATCCTTTCATCACAGCGCTGTTATTGGAGCTCAAAATATGTGTTGAATAAATGCTAAATCATATTCTTGTTGCAGGAACAGGAGTCAAAGTACCTGGGTTCTATATCCAGCTCCCAACATTCAGTGTGATCTTTCTTTGTGCTGAGCAGGTGAGGGTGTTGCAGTTAGATGGACATTCGAAGACCCAAGCTTTGCGTTCTTAGAGCCAGAACCTTGCAGCCAGCCAAGAGGACTGGGCTTCAGAGGACTGAGGATGAAATCATCATGGAATCACTGCAAGGGTCCATCCGAGAGGGGACACTGAGTTTAGGTTTTAGAGGAAATGTGAGAATTAGGCATAGAGGATGAAGACAGAGACATCCCAGGCAGAGGGATGGCAGTCAGAAACGCATAAAGGATGGAGAACACACTCAGTGAACACGGAGCGTCAGTATTGCTGCAGCAAAGGACAGGTAAGGGAGAGAAATAGGTGGACATGATGTACGGCCCATGCCTGGGGGTCAGATAACGAAGCTCTTGAGTACTCAGTTTAAGCGTCAGTAGGGAAAGAAGAACCATGGCTGATTCCGGGATGAATAAGTGGCAAGAAGCAAGAAATTAATAGCAGTGCCTTTGATCTAAGAAGCAAGGCAGGAACCAGTCAGCGGGTTGTTGATGAGGTCAGATCTAGGCTTCTGGCGGCAACAGCAGGGAAACTGAGTGGAGGGAACACAGGAAATACAGGGGAAGGCAAATCCCTATGGTTACAAGTATCAATACATTGTTCGGGGCAAAGGAATTTTCCCAGCCCACATTCTCCGTAGGTTTTCCCAATATTTGTTTGTGTTCAAATATCCATCAGCATGACTCGTTCATTTCCTCTTTTTTCTTAGGGAAGTGATTTAGAATATTTCAAAAACTCCTACACTTTCAGAAGTGCACATTAAATGCGTGCTGTGGCTCAAGCTGATCCTTCTTAAATGCAAACTCCAGGCAAGGATTATTCAAAAGTGGCTGGAATGTGAGCATTTACCGGAAAGGCCTGGGGAAGTGCAAATATCAGGGCAACTGAACGGTGTTTTCCGATGTTAAATCACCACTGACTCACGCCACATAGGAAAGGAGAGGTGCTTCCTAAGACACGTCCCTCAAGAGGAGCTGTGTCACACGCGAGTGAAGAGCAAGAGGTTTGGAAATAAATAACCTGGGTTCGAGTCTCAGTGGTTGCACTGACTAGCTGTAAGCCTTTGGACAAGTTCATTAACCCTTCCATTAGCTGAAAAGTGAGAACTATCCCTAAAGAGGTGTGGCACACTCTGCTGGGTCCACACGCCACCTCTATGACCAACCACAATCTGGGTGAGCCATGTATACAAAGACAGACGTTAATTACTACGACTAACAAACGCCGTGTGCCGGGTGCGATATGATCTCATTCACGGTGGCGTGAAGGGCACTGCCATGAGTACTATACATGTGCAGTGAGCCAGGCTCCTCTCCTGGCCTTCCTTGCAAGGCAGGACAGCTGACTCTAGGATACACGGCCGGTAGGCGGCACAGCTGGGAGATGAAATCCCGTCAAGCTGTGGCCTCTACACTAAGTCCTACCTTGATAATCACCTGGTTCAAACTCTTGGCTGCACAGAGGAAAGAGACATTCTAGGCAATCCCATGATTTGTCCTAAATGCCAGAGCTGGCTAGTGATAGACCTGGAGCCTGTATCTGGGGTGTCTGATTGACAGATGAGGACTCTTTCCATTCCAAACCGTCTCCCCCTTCCATGTTCCCTCCAAAACAACCCATCATCTCTCTGCATTTACTAAAAGTCAGGGCATAGCTGAAGAATCCACTTCTCTCTCTGCACACTCATTTCCCCCAAAACAGCTCCTGGGTGCTCATCCATGACTTCAGCATGAACTTCAGGTGCCGCTGGTGTCAAGAACAGGGAGGTGCCTCAGCAGCTCCCCCAAGCTGCTACCGGACATGACTCACCAACAATAACATCCTTCCTGCCACGCTGAGTGCCACCTCTTACTTTCCACCTGAGGCCTGGACTTTTCCTGGGTAGGGTTTCCTGGTTAGACCAACTGTGTGCAATGTGTGGGATGGGGGAAGGCGGTTAAAATAACCATGCTACAGAAGGTGACTTCTGAGCTTGGTCTTCTGACGAAAGGCATCTCCTCATTCCTTTGTATTGAAAACCATGCTCTGTCCGGGAAGAAACCTCCAGAGAGTGAGGTTGCTAAGTTGTGGGAGTAATTAACCTTTCCAGAATTAACCTAGGGCCAGAAAACGCCTTGCTGGGGGCCTGGCATATGATACATCTCTCTTAAATTAGAAGTCCAGCCTCCGAAACTCCAGCCAGTGATGTTTCTCTTCAACCTGCTCTGGTCAGACCACATCGAAAGTTTGGCATTTCATTTCAAACACTGCATTTATTTTTCAAAATGAAAGTATATGTATTGATTACTTCGTAATATAAGAAGTAATTTGTGCTTATTTTAAAATCTTCAAGGAGTACTAAAATACATAAAGTAGAAGCTAAAAGTCCATCATCCATAATTCTATTCTGAAAACAACCACAATTAATGCATGGGACTTACAGACTTTTTTTTCTGTGTGTATGTTCGAGTATATTTTTTCCCCCCTTTAGGAAAATAAGATTACACTAGTGTATGTAATGAATTATAAACTATTTTTGGCTTTCAAAGAGGTTGTGTTCTTCCTTCTGTGTCAAAGTTTATAAATTTACTTTCTCATCTATTTAATAGAATCATTGGTTTATTGCTGTTTACCCATTTACTACTTATTCATTTTTCAGTAATGTTTACTGAGAACCTATTATATGCCACACACTTAAGTAGGCTACTGATTGACGCTGTTGCCATTTTTTTTTTTTTTTGGTATATATAAATTCAAACTTTATTATTTGTTCAGTGTGGGAACTATTTAAATCAGAAAATTGAGGAAAATCAACTTTGTTTTATGTAAACTATAAGAGAGCAACCAAAGTCAAATCATGTTTGATAAAATGAACAATTTTACATTAGAAGCCAATATAAATTGTCTGCCTCCCAGAGAAGCACTGGATATATAATAACTTTTAGTGACTTTGTCTTTTGTTAACAATGTTTGGGCATATTAATTTTAAATTTTTTAATGCTATTTTTACAGCAACAATGGAGGTAAGAATATATCCTTTACCCTTGGAAATATTTTTAACATGGTCTTGTTTAGCCACTGTGTCATGTCTGACTCTTTTGTGACCCCATGGATGTAGCCTGCCAGGCTCCTCTATCCATGGGATTTCCCAGGCAGGAATACTGGAGTGAGTTGCCATTGCCTTCTCCATGCTGCTTTTCATTGTAGTGAAACATATATCACATCAATTTTCTACTGTAATCATTTGTACATGTCCAGTTCAGTGGCATGATGCACACAGGCATTGTTGTGTAACCCTCATCACCATTCATCTCTAGCATTTTTTCATCTTCCTCAACCCAAACTCTTATCTGTTGAACAGTCACTCCTCCCTCTCCCTTTCCCTGGCCTCTGGAAACCATTGTTCTGTTTTCTGTCTCTATGAATTTGACTGCTCTCGTGAGTGAAATCACACAATATCTGTCCTTTTGAGTCTGGCTTATTTTACTTAGCATGAGGTTTCAAGGTTCATTCCTGTTGTGGCATGCATCAGAATTTCTCTCCTTTTTAAGGATGAATGATAGTTCACTATATGTATATGCTACCTTTTGTCTGTCAATTCATTTGCTGATGGACATGTGGGTTGCTTCCCCCTTTTGGCTATGGTGAATAATGCTGCTGTGTACACGAATGTACCAACATCTACTTGAGTCTGCTTTCAGTTCTTTGGGGGCATAACCGGAAGTGGAGTCGCTGGGTCATAATTCTAGTCTAATTTTTTGAAGAATACCACAGTTTTCTACAGCAGTATGCCAGAATTCCAACATAGAAAAGCTATTGGAATGGGTATGCTATAGCATCTCATTGTGGTTTTGATTTGCATTTCCTTGATGATTAGAAATTGAGCTTCTTTTCCTGTGCTCACTGGCCCTTTGTATACCATATTTGGACAAATGTCTACTCAAGACCTTTGTCTGTTTTTAAACTAAGTTGTTTATTTTGGGGTTCAGTTGTGAGAACTCCACTTGTAAGATACATGATTTGCAAATATTTTCCCCCACTCTGCGGATGGTTTTTCACTCTGTCACAGTGTCTTTTGAAGCACACTTAAAAAAAAATCTGATGAGGTACAATGTATCTTTTTTCAGATTGAGTTTTAAGTAAAACATAGGTCTATGCTTTTATAAAATTTGCATTCTAGTGGAGGAGACATAAATTCAAAAATTAGTTGCACAAGTCCATAGATACGGTGTGGTCATTAAAGGTAGTTCTACGAGTGCATAGGCCAAGCTTATCAAAGCAACCTATTTGGTGAGAAAAGACTTCCTGCAGACTGAATAAACAGGAGTTAGGTAGGCAAGGATAAACAGGAGTTGTTGTTGGGGGAGAGCCTTCTGGAATAAACACACAGATGTGCGAAAGTCCCCAGGGAGGCAAAAGAAATTGGAGAGGCTGCCAAAGTTGGATGAGGCAGAGTAGAATAGGCTGGGAACAGACCAGACAGGGTGTTGAAGGCCATGCATTTATAATCAGGGCCAATCTGTTGCAAGCGTTTGAAAAAAATGCCATAATTCTCATTTGAATAAGAAAATGTGCTTGGGACAGGACTGAGGGGTGGGGCTTGGGGCTATCAAGGGATGTTATCTGTTCCTATTAAAAAAGAAAAATGGAAGTAACACTAGCTTTGGTGATAATTAGATGCAGAGTCTAAAGTCATGAGGCACAAACTCTCCTTCAACTCCCAGGTCTGTTTTCCTCTCTATTTAATCTATTTTATCCACATTATCTCACCCTGCAGACAGACTCTTTCCAGGTGTTAGGGATTGAGAGGTTTTGGCTATTGAGAGGTCTGGCCATTCGGAGAGAGACACCAGACATCTCTGCAGCAATAGATTCCAAAGAAAAGGGAGAGCTTTACGGAGGGCACATAAGCTTCTGTGGCTTTTCTCTGGCTGGTACTTGACCTTCCACCTCCGTGTTGGCAACAGTATCACCTTAGAACCTATTATGAACCCGAATTCTCAGGCCTCACCCCAGGCCAATTGAATTGGAAACTCTGAGATGAGCCCAGTAATTTGTTTTTATAAGCCTTCCAGGTAATTCTGATCCACACTCAGTTTTGAAAACCACTGCCTCAGACAAGTCATTGTGACTAAGGAGATGGGATACAGTGACTGATTGCTTCTTAAGTCACACGCTCACCCCGGTGGCCTGGAGGGCAAGGTCCTGAATTTTGATAGAGCCACCGTAACCTCTTGAAGTGTTTAGTGTGGAGGTGTTTTTCAAAGGCAAAGGTAGGGAGTGCAGACTGCTATTATCGGAGCTGAGGAAGGACACTGCACAGACAGAAATCTCGGGACACATTGAAATCTCAGATGCCCAGAGCACCATGGCAAATATCTGGGAATTTATTTGAAAGCAAGAGGACTCCACTGGAAAGTTTTCGGCAGGAGAAATATTCAATCAAATAAGCATTCAGACAATCACAATGGCCACCCTGTGTCCTTCTGACAGGGCACTCAGGTGCCGACACAGAGAGGGGTCAGGAGGCCAGTGCCATTGGGCAGCAGTGATTGTGGAAAAGTAGAGAGGGGAGAAATGCTTAGGAAATGGATTCAACAGCACTCAGTGACCCACTGAGCCCGGGATGTGACGGTGGGGACCCCAGGGTCTGGGCTGATTCCATCACAAGGCCTTATGTACTCCGTCCCTTGTGCCACGAAATTCTCTTCTCTGCTCTTTACTTGGCAAAATGCTACTCCCCCATCAGATTACAGTCTAAGCGTCTCTTCTCCAGGGAAATGTGATCCTCCAGCCTCTCTCCTAATGCTGTTTAATTTTCCATCTATAACACTTATCACAGCTTATAACACTATATTCATTCACACAATTATCTCTTTAATATTTTAGCTCCTCTAAAATTCTCGATCATCCCTGAAAGCAGGAGCTGCTTCCTCCCAAGAGACAGGAAAGCCAAGTCATTAAGTACACAAACTCTGAAGCCAGACTGCTTGGATTCAAGTCTTAGTGGCAAGCTGTGTGATTCTATGCAAGTTACTCAACTTCTCTGTGCCTCAGCTCGCTCACCTGTTAAATGTGTGGACTACTGGTCCTACTTCCTGGGATGGCCAAGCGGGATCTATGGGGTTATGTGTGCAAAGCCTTGAGAAGAGCTTTACATAGGCACCAGCTCAGCTGCAGCGACCTGGACTGTTCTCTTTATTGCCCTTGCCACCTCTCCCAGTGTCTGGTATTAAGTAGGTACCCAGTAGATTATCTTAAAAGAGATGAAAAGCCAATGAGGACCTTTTAGGCAGTGGCCGTGTGAAGGTAGGTGCTGAGAATCGAGCAGAGAGAGCACTGTAAGCTGAGCACAGGCAAGATGCTGCATTTATGTTCAATATTCCCAATGCTACCTGCCTCAGAGAGCATCAGAGAAGGATGTCGAGGGGCAGATGGCAATGAGTCTAAGGCATAGCCTAGAGGTGTTGTATTTAGTATCCTAGCGCTGCCATAACAAAGTACAAAAACCTGGGTAGCTTAAAACAACCGAAATTTCCTGTCTCCCCCAGTTCTAGGGGCTGGGATCCTGAAAGCAAGGAACTGGCATGGTGAGTTCCATCAGAAGGCTCTAGGAGGGAATTCATTCTGCCACTTCCAGCTTCTGGTGGCCCCAGGCATTCCACGGTACATGCCAGCATCACTCCAGTCTCAGCTTCTTTCTTTTCATAGACATCTTCTACTTATGTCCAAAATTTCCTCTTCTCTTAAGAACATCAGTCATATTTGATTAAGGGTCCACTCTGTTCCAGTATGACCTCATCTTAACTAATTATATCTGCAAAATCCTATTTCCAAGTGAATTCACATTCTGAGAATGTGAAGCTTGAGCTAAGGCTTCAACATATCTTTCTTGGGGATGCAGTTCAACCTGAAGAGGGCAGAAGTCCATTTGGGGAAGAAGCATTGGATGTTTCCTGGGGACATGATATCAGAGATAAGATTAGCCTAGCAGTTAAGAGTACAAGTTATGGAGTTAGTGTTCAGTAAGTGGTATCTGTTAGCTAAGCTTTTCTACAGAGAGGATCTAGCATGAGAAAGAAAGAAGAGCAAGGAATACATCCTTAACCAAGAGGAATTACCCTGTTTTAGGTTAGAAATGACACAAGAGAGCAACTGGAATGACAAAAATAGTGGAAATTATTTCCTGGTGTTTAGGGTGCATATTTATCCATATAATTTAGCCCTGTTCCTAGCCTAGGGCAGGTGACTCAATGTGGCTTTGCTGACTAAGTTAAATGAGTATGAAGGACACTTTTAGCCATCAGAAGAGAAGTATTAAGTGTAGGTAGGTCAAGAAAGAAGGCTAAAAGCTACCTATAAATCTCTGAAAGGCTCTCCTTCAGTGGAAAAATTATACCAACCCTCCTGTGAATATAGAGCTACAGCTGGAGGATGGACATTTTAAGGAGAACCATTTTCCACTCAATACTAGAAAACATAAGCTGAAGGCTCAAGCATATGAAAGGTCCAATATCAAGGCCCACTCCTTGATGCCTGCAAGCAGAGATCAGCACAAGCCACATCTTTTATAGAAGGTGTCTTTGCATGGGGCAGATGGTTAGATCAGAGGTTATTGAGTTTCTTTCCACCTATGATTTCAATTTGACAAAGAGGCCAATAAATAAGAGACATTTATTAGATGTGAGGAATGTAATAGAAACTATTTAAGAAAAGGCATCCGATATGAAAATTCCTTCCTCTCTCACTTAGTTTTAAACCTAACTCTATTTCTGAAGGTCAAAGGTACCAGCTATTGATTTCATATTACCCTTACTCTCTTTTATGCTAGACTTTTAAAGGGAGAGGACAAGCAGTCTTTGAGAAGCTCCTCTGGACCAAAACAATAATCCTCAATTCTTCAAGTAAATGTGAATGTCATGTCAATGTCTTTTAACGGAAGTGACTTTAGACAAGGCATAAGGTATGGACCAACTGGTGTTCAATCATGAGGTAATGTCTGTAATTTTCAAAACTGTAAGACAATTTGGGAGAGGCAATGACAAGATCAAAGAAGGATAGCAGGGGGTCCCATACTTTAAAAGCCCTTTTCAAGTGAATTCTAGAATGCGGCATTCAGCTCCCTCTTGGGAAATGAGAAACTTGTTCTCTCAGCCATTGGGAATGATTTTGACCAAGAGCTCTCAGTTTTCATTCCCCTCTAGGAACTGTCTCAATAGAGCAAGACCACCTTGACCAAGAGTGTCCCTCCTTCGCAGGGCAGTCTTCAACCAATGACTAATCAATGAAGGTATAACAAGGCCTGACCCTCTACTTTTGTCAAAGGGCATCTCTGAAGGCCCATCTCAGCTTCAAAGCTCTCCCTGGATTTGATTGACACTTTTGGTGGACTTCATCTCAGGCCACTTCACCGTCTGTTCAATTTTGCATCCCCTCCCAAATACACTGATTCTGAAAGTATGACCTAGTAAACCTTCTGCATGCCAATCTATCTCCAAGTCTACTTCCTCACAAACCAACATGCTCCACTTTCTTTGACCCTTTGCCTGCTTTTCACCTCATTTTTTTTTTGGCTAATCTTCACAGCAAAACTCAAAATACCACTCATATTCTTTATTCACCCATGCATCAATAGCATTCAGATTGTTTCCATATCGTCTCTATTGTGAACAGTGCTGCAGTGGAGAGGGAGTGTAAATATGTCTTTGAGATCCTGGCTGCAGTCATTTTGTATAAAAACCTGGGAATAAGGTTGCTATTTCTATTATATTACAATATATAATATTTCTATCTTTAATTCTTGGAGGGCCCCCCATATAGTTTTATGCAGCGTCTGCACCATTTTACATCAACCTCGAGCCTATAAGTGAACACCACTTTATTTTACACTCAGCATTCCGCAAAGAGGGTCGGTCTCATCTTCAGTGTTCCTGCTACCCACATTCACTCGTTTCACGTCTTCACCTGCCCTTCTCTCTTGGACAGATTCCCATTAGACTTGGTTGTTGGTACTCCACACAAAGGATTCTTGTCAAGCACATTCCAGTTCATCTGGCAAAATCCAGCGGTCAGGTTTCAGTGCTCATCTTGGTTCACCCGTCAGCAACGTGTCATCCTTAAACACTCCCTTCATATGACAATGTCTTTGCTTGGCTTCTAGGACCTAAGGTTTACCTGGTTTTCCTCTCTTCACGTTTTTTTCACTGTCTTTTGCTGGATCACCCTTATCCTCCCAGCTTTTAAATGTGGGAAATGCCATAGCTCATCCTTGACCTTCTTTTTCTTTTTACCTATATTTTATTCCCTAGGTCGGAGGTCGACAAGGTTTTCCTATAAAGGGGCATACTGTAAATATTTTAGGTTTGGGGGCCATGAAAGTAGCCACAGACATTACATGAAAAAGTGAGAAAGGCTGTGTCTCCAAAAAATCTTTTTACAAAAAATATGCAGTGGCTAGGTTTGTCCCACAGGTTATAGTTTTCTAACCCCTATTCTAGATAATCTCTTGTGGTCCCTTAGCTTTCAATATCATGTCTAAACTAAGTTTCAGATTCCCATATCTAAATTATCACTTGATACCTCCTCTCAAAAGTAATGTGCTGTGGGAGAGGGAGAGGGTGGGATGATTTGGGAGAATGGCATTGAAACATGTATAGTATCATATAAGAAATGAATTGCCAGTCCAGGCTCGATGCAGGATACGGGATGCTTGGGGCTAGTGCACCTGGATGACCCAGAGGGATGGTATGGGGAGGGAAGAGGGAGGGGGATTCAGGATGGGGAACACGTGTATAACCGTGGCGGATTCATGTTGATGTATGGCAAAACCAATACAATATTGTAAAGTAAAAAAGTAACAATAAATAAATGATAAAGGCTTAAAAAAACAGAAAGTGGAGAAAGAGTAATGTCTCCTAAAAGAAATCTCTATGTTTTACCCATTTATCCCCCACAACCTATTTCTCTTCCAGTCTTTTTTATATAATCAAATGTCATCACTCTTCACAACATACTCATGCCATCTCATTAGCCTCTTCTTTCACTGCCAACCAAGTTTAAGACACAAAATTCTTCCACTTAGATAATGTCAGTTTCAACAGACCTTTTTGCTTTACTTCTGATCCCCTTATAGTCTTTCTTTATATGATGGCAAAAAAAAACCACTTTCAAAATTAACATTAAAATCACATCTTGAGACTTTGCTACTTGATACTGTCCAGTGGCTTTCCATCTCATCCAGGATAAGTTTCATACTTTCTACCAAGACTCAGAAGATCCTAAATGATCTGGTCTTTCCTCACCATTGTGGCTTTGTGGTCTATCATGCTTTTTCTTGCAACATAAATTTCTATATGAAAATTATCCATAAATGCTATTTGTTGTGAAAAAAAAATTTAGACATACATGGCCTTCTCCTATTCTTTCTTTTTTTCCCCAGAGTTAGAGGACATGCTCTCAAAAAACCTGAGAGAGTAAAGCAAGGAAGAGGAAGGCAAAAATTCAAGAAGACTTGGACAGAAAATAGCAGAAGAGAGGGAAAGGGAAGCGATAGGAAAATGAAGATGAAAAGTCTCAGGAGGACAGATAAAAGACCTGGGAAACAGGCATTCCACATAGGGGCTGGGGGACAGGGAACACAAGAAGCGTCGTACTCCAGTTAAAAACAACCCCCCGAACAGAAACTAGAACTGATTGCACTAAGTACTGTTGTTCACACTGAAAGGGGCTTTGCAGTTATGTTGAAAATACAGACTAACATAACAGCAGGCACTTTAGAAACATACACATATCAGAAATTAAGCAAGTTAAAAAAGGAGGAAATTATCAACTCCAATAAAAGCAAAACACTGTCCAAAAGCAGAAATAAAATCACAATGTAAAAACTGGTGGCTCAGCTGGGACAATAATTCTCTAACTATGACTCTTGAGAGTCCCCTGGACTGCAAGGAGATCCAACCAGCCCATCCTAAAGGAGATCAGTCCTGAATGTTCATTGGAGGGACTGATGCTGAAGCTGAAGCTCCAATACTTTGGCCACCTGATGCGAAGAGCTGACTCATTTGAAAAGACCCGGGTGCTGGGGAAGATTGAGGGCAGGAGGAGAAGGGGATGATAGAGGATGAGATGGTTGGATGGCATCATCGACTCAATGGACATGGGTTTGGATAAACTTGGGAGTTGGTGATGGACACGGAGGCCCGGCATGTTGTTATTCATGGGGTCTCAAAGAGTCAGACATGACTGAGCAAATGAACTGACTGACTGACTGATATAACTATATAGGTGTGAATGCAATTTTAACCTATACAGTGAAGTTTGATGCAGTGGCAAGATCTTTAAAATGTAAGTATGCCAGGGATCTAGTAGAGTATTTTAGGTATTACTGCGATATACTTGGAAGGTCATGATTAGAGTATGTGTGTGAATATGTTTGTATATGGAATTATAAAAAATATAAATTTTTATCTTTGATAAGAAAGATAATACTTTTAAAAATGTTTGTAACCATAAAATAATCCAAATTAAAAAAAAAGATAAGAATGTTTAAATGTGTATGTATCTCCTTCTAAAATGTTTTGGTCTTCGTAAAATATGTAATATATACTTTCAGTAATTTCTAAATTAATTAAAGGAGAATAGAATAAATCAATAAAATAATTCTGACTTCTTATGGGCCAGGCTAAAATTTCCTCCTCTCTCAACCTTTTTAAATAAAAGTTAAATTGCAGAACATAAGACGTACCTAGTCCATAGTTAGCCTTCACAGATACACAGCTATTCCCTCATCATAACAAACAAGGGGTAAAATTCCAAGTTGGAATTTTAGTTTGGTTCATAGCATTTAGTTTGGCTATAAAAACAAATTAGTTGACAAAAATGCTTGTTTTCATAAAAGCGTTGCTAGACTTTCGGAAGGGCAATAGTTCTTCTGCCAGCTTCAATAAAATGGTGACTAAACCAACAGTAGACGCTCCCCTCCCCATCCTCAGTCCTCAGCTCTCTAGCCATCCATCATTTAGTGCGCTGCTGAGAGCCCTGCAGGAGTTCAGAAAACAATTGCCAACTGACTGTCTTGCTAGGATGAGCTATGGCACCGCTAGAGAGAAGGAAGTGAAATTGATTTGCATAGGCCAACTTTTACAAAGCACAGTTCCATTGGGTTAGTTACAACTATTCAATTTCCCAAATAAAAATAAAGGCCTTACTAAGTAACAAATTACACTTTCAAAGGAGAAAAAAAATCTAGCTTTTAGATGGTAATACCAGTTTGCTTTATTTTATATGTTTACAAAGAGAGACTGTGTTTTCCTAAGATGCTGTATTCTGCTTCAGAAATATGTAACTTCTCTGATGGAATGTAGTCTTTCATGAACTAAAGCCATTTTCTCTTTTTCTTCTGGAACTGGTTGACACTAAAGCCATTTATGACTCATCAAAACATGATAGCTTGTGACTCTTGCTCACTGAAGCCCATATGTCTGAGAAACATAGTCTTCCTAACGTGGCACATTTGGGTTGTTTCTGTTACAGCTGATCCTCTCTATTAAACCCAAGGATCAAAGGCTGTGGGTGGCCTTGCTTTAATCCTTGTGTGTCTAAGAAAGGAAGTAGGGAGGACTATTTGCATCCTCAGTCATGATAGGAATGACCTGCCCTTAGGAACCGATTATTTTATTAAGAATGCAGTGAAGATGCTTTATATTCAGGTGACAGTAGATATGAGGAGAAAATGTCACCATCCTGGGTCTAGCAGGGGTACAAGCACATAAACAGACACCTGAAAACTTTGTGGAAAGGACTAATAAAGAGAGGCAGTGCTGGCAAGACTGAGAAGAGAATCAAATCAAGCCTGAGACCCCTTTTCAGAAAGGAGAGAGAAAGAGTAAGTGGGGGCTCCTGTAGGAACTTACCTAGAAAAAATCAGGGCCTGTGAGAGGCACGTTGAACATTTCTCATTCATCCCAAGAAGAACCCATCAAGATTAGAGTAGCATTATTATTATTCCCATTTAAAAATGTGGAAACAGATATTTGGAGATAAATTATTTATCACTTACTTCCAAAGCATTAAAGGCTCAAAATAAAGCTACATAATCTCAGAGACTCCCCCCAGAAGAATGTCTAACACAAATTTCCTTTGCTGTGATCTCGCGGTTTCTAAGGAGAAAAGCAAAATGTTTAATTCAGGACAATATTTTAATTAATTGGAATTAAAATATGCATTCTTGGCTGGCTGTACTAAGTACTTGTTGTTATTCACCTGGTGTCTGGTTTGGGTCCTTGGGAGTGTAGAGAGGAATACGCATATCTCTAGCCTTTGAAATGATCACAGGCAACTGAGGGCAGAGCCTGGAGCAATCATGAGTCTTATCACCATTTCACCTTCATTCTGTTCAGTCTATTATCAATACCACCAACCACTGCATACTTAGGGAGACACATTTTATGATCATCTCCTTAGAGCTCCTTCACCTCATTCTGTGCCTCCCTTCAATCTGTTGAGCACAGCTAAACTGATCTTGGAGAACACATAGCTTCACTTTGCTTTTTAAGGAGAATTAAATCTAGCTCTAGGGCTTCCCTGGTGGCTCAGCAGTGAATAATCTGCCTGCAGTGCAGGAGATCCAGGATACGTGGGTTTAATCCCTGGGATGGAAAGATCCCCTGGAGGAGGAAATGGCAATCCACTCCATATTCTTGCCTAGAAAATCACATGGACAGAGGAGTCCAGAAGGCTAAGTCCATGGGGTCACAGAGTTGGACATGACTGAGCACGCAGGCATACGCACCTCTAATCTTATTCTTTTCTCTAAAACCAACGAAATTCAATAAAAACACACAAAGAAAAAAGAAATAAAGTGTATACTTCTCATTTTTACATCCCTACACACACACACACACACACACACACACACACACACACACACACAGTATATATTGCAAGGAGTTACACTGTGAGTTGGTGAGTCTTACTAATGGTACTTCTCTTCCGTCACTACTAATTTTCCACAAAAAAACAATAAAGGGAAAGCAAACCTTATTCAATGATTATGTTAATACAAAAAAGTCATCATAGGATCTGAAATAATACCAGCAAGAAGAAAGGGGAAAAGGAAATTTACAAAGGAATAACAACCGACAAATACCCTCAAAAATCTTATCACAGATAAATATTTGTTACCAAATATTTTGCTGTATTTATAAGATAGAAACACACGTGTTCATGAAATAAAAGCTCAAAAAATATTAGGAACTCAAGGAATAGCAACAACAATGATGAAATAAATGAACTAGGCAAAAAGGTCAAGAATGAAATAAAAGTGAAAAAAAACCTGTCACTTAAACCTGCACTAAAAGCACCATCTCTATGGGAGAAGTAATGCTAGAGCAAAAGAAGCCTGTAGACTTGAGAAAAGCAAGCTTTAAAAAAAAGTAAAAGCAATTGGAAAAATAATTGGAAAAAATATTTCCTGAACACGTACAAAAGAGATAAAACATGCATATACTGGGTGTCACTGAGAATGCCATCAGGACAAATGAAAGAAGAAAATGGAGTCAAATATCTAAACCTGTCACTCCTTTTTCTCACTTCAAAATGCTTCCCATACCTTACAGAAGGATCCAAAGTCTGACTTTGCTGACACATTTCTTACTGTTATTCCTCTGTAAATAGTGTTGGAGAGGTGAAGCAAAGGTCCCATGATATAAGCCCTCAAGTTTAAATAGGGATTTACTACACTGAGTATGAAGGTAAGCCATTGAGTGTTCTGCAGAGTATGGCAAGATCATCTTTGTTTTCTACAACAGAAAGTCCATCTGCTGGGGTACAGAGGGAGAAGGGAGTTTAGATGAAGTCTTACTGATTCTGTCCACCTTAGAATGCAACATGCAGTAGCTATTCAAGATAGAGTTTCTGATCTAAAAGTAGCTCACTTGTCCTGAAATGTCTTCCAAAGGACTTCCATTAGTAAAAAACCAAAACAAAAAAAGGACGGAATTTTCCTTATACGACCTGTAGAGTGTTGCATTCAAGAAGATCTCTTTCATTTTCAGAATTACAAACTGGTCAAGGGTTCATTTGCTTATTTTCCTTTGACTTTGAATGACAGTATGATAAGTAGCCATCATAGTCAACAAAAGAGTCTGAAATGCAGTATTTGGATGGAATCTCAAAAACTACAGAATGATCTCTGTTCATTTCCAAGGCAAACCATGCAATATCACAGTAATCCAAGTCTATGCCCCGACCAGTAACACTGAAGAAGCTGAAGTTGAATGGTACTATGAAGACCTACAAGACCTTCTAGAACTAACACCCCCCAAAAGATGTCCTTTTCATCATAGGGGACTAGAATGCGAAAGCAGGAAGTCAAGAAATACCTGGAGTAACGGGAAAATTTGGCCTTGGAGTACAGAATGAAGTAGGGAAAAGGCTAACAGAGTTTTGCCAAGAGAACACACTGGTCATAACAAACACTCTCTTCCAACAACACAAGAGAAGACTCGACATGTGGACATCACCAGATGGTCAACACTGAAATCAGATTGGTTATATTCTTTGCAGGCAAAGATGGAGAAGCTCTATACAGTCAGCAAAACAAGACCAGGAGCTGACTGTGGCTCAGATCATGAACTCCTTATTACCAAATTCAGACTTAACCTGAAGAAAGTAGGAAAAGCACTAGACCATTTAGGTATGACCTAAATCAATGCTTTATGACTACACAGTGGAAGTGACAAATAGATTCAAGAGATTGGATCTGATAGACTGAGTGCCTGAAGAACCATGGATGGAGGTTTGTGACATTGTACAGAAGGCAGTGATTAAGACCATCCCCAAGAAAAAGAAATGCAAAAAGGCTAAATGGTTGTCTAAAGAGGCCTTACAAACAGCTATGAAAAGAAGAAAAGCTAAAGGCAAAGGAGAAAAGGAAAGATATATCCGTTTGAATGCAGAATTCCAAAGAATAGCAAGGAGAGATAAGAGAGCCTTCCTCAGGGATCAATACAAAGAAATAGAGGGAAACAATAGAATGGGAAAGACTAGAGATATTTTCAAGAAAATAAGAGATATCAAGGGAACATTTCATGCAAAGATGGGCACAATAAAAGACAGAAATGATATGGACCTAACAGAAGCAGAAGATATTAAGAAGAGGTGGCAAGAATACACAGAAGAACTGTACAAAAAGATCATCATGACCCAGATAATCACAATAGTGTGACCACTTACCTAGAACCAGACTTCCTGGAATGTGAAGTCAAGTGGGCCTTAGGAAGCATCACTAGGAACACAGCTAATGGAGGTGATGGAATTCCAGTGGAGCTGTTTCAAATCCTGAAAGATGATGCTGTGAAAGTGCTACACTCAATATGCCAGCAAATTTGGAAAACTCAGCAGTGGCCACAGGACTGGAAAAGGTCAGTTTTCATTCCAATCCCAAAGAAAGGCAATGCCAAAGAATGCTCAAACTATTGCACAATTGCACTCATCTCACATGCTAGTAAAGTAATGCTCAAAGTTCTCCAAGAATGCTCAAAGTTCTCAAGCCA
Source organism: Madoqua kirkii (assembly GCA_006408675.1). Classification (NCBI taxonomy): domain Eukaryota; kingdom Metazoa; phylum Chordata; class Mammalia; order Artiodactyla; family Bovidae; genus Madoqua; species Madoqua kirkii. Next base: position 40,265 of record SJYC01112324.1, on the reverse strand, counting down.
GGCTTTAGCAATACATGAACCATGAACTTCCAGATGTTCAAGTTGGTCCTAGAAAAGACAGAGGAACTAGAGATCAAATTGCCAACATATGTTGGATCATCAAATAATAAGGAGTGTTCCAGAAAATCATCTACTTCTGCTTTATTGGCTATGCCAAAGCCTTTGACTGTAGGGATCACAATAAACTGTGGAAAATTCTGAGAGAGATGGGAATACCAGACCACTTGACCTGCCTCTTGAGAAATTTGTATGCAGGTCAGGAAGCAACAGTTAGAACTGGACATGGAACAACAGACTGGTTCCAAATAGGAAAAGGAGTATATCAAGGCTGTATATTGTCACCTTGCTTATTTAACTTCTATGCAGAGTACATCATGAGAAATGCTGGGTTGGAAGAAGCACAGGCTAGAATCAAGATTGCCGGGAGAAATATCAATAACCTCAGATATGCAGATGACACCATCCTTATGGCAGGAAGGGAAGACGAACCAAAGAGCCTCTTGATGAAAGTGAAAGAGGAGAGTGAAAAAGTTGGCTTAAAACTCAACATTCAGAAAACTCAGATTATGGTATCTGGTCCCATCACTTTATAGCAAATAGATGGGGAAACAGTGACAAACTTTTTTGGGGGGGGGGCTCCAAAATTGCTGCAGATGGTGATTGCAGCCATGAAATTAAAGACACCTGCTCCTTTGAAGAAAAGCTATGACCAACCTAGACAGCTTATTAAAAAGCAGAGATATTACTTTGCCAACAAAGGTCCATCTAATCAAACCTATGGTTTTTCTAGTAGTCATGTATGGATGTGAGAGTTGCACTGTAAAGAAAGCTGAGTGCCGAAGAATTGATGCTTTTGAATTTTTTGGGGGGGGGGCTCCAAAATTGCTGCAGATGGTGATTGCAGCCATGAAATTAAAGACACCTGCTCCTTTGAAGAAAAGCTATGACCAACCTAGACAGCTTATTAAAAAGCAGAGATATTACTTTGCCAACAAAGGTCCATCTAATCAAACCTATGGTTTTTCTAGTAGTCATGTATGGATGTGAGAGTTGCACTGTAAAGAAAGCTGAGTGCCGAAGAATTGATGCTTTTGAACTGTGGTGTTGGAGAAAACTCTTGAGAGTCCCTTGGACTGCAAGGAGGTCCAACCAGTCCATCTTAAAGATCAATATTGAATATTCATTGGAAGGACTGATGCTGAAGCTGAAACTCCAATACTTTGGCCACCTGATGTGAATAACTGACTCATTTGAAAATACCTTGATGCTGGGAAAGATTGATGGTGGGAGGAGAAGGGAACGATGGAGGATGAGATGGTTGCATAACATCACCAACTCAATGGACATGAGTTTGAGTGAACTGCAGGAGTTGGTGACAGACAGGGAGGCCTGGGTCACAAAGACCCAGTGGTCCAGACAGTGGTCCATTGGGTCACAAAGAGTTGGACACGACTGAGTGTCTGAACTGAACTTGAATGACATTTTCTCAGATGCACGTTAGGATGTTTACTACAACTGTGCATACCCATGGCTCGCTACTATACCCCATGCCCAACCTCAAATGTTAGAAGTCTGAACCCACTTGATTAGAGCTTGCATATTCTCAGACATTCAGTGAATTCTTCTCTTGAGTGCTATCTGAGAATGTTTATCTATGGAGCCAGTGACAGTCTGGGTTACACCCCACTTTTACAAATTATTTCCTAAATGAATACTGGGAGACCCCCTAATGTTCTGTTTAGCTTGAGCAGATCATTCACTATGATCTTAGATGAAATAAAAAGTACTAGTTCCCCAGAAGCAACAACAATTAGACCAACTGTGCGTAAACTCTTCATTTCTGTGATCTAGAAGACTAGTTTGTCGAAGGTTAAGAGCGCCAATTACGCAATCAGAGAGACTATACATTTACTAGCTGTATAACTTTGGGGAATTAAACTTTCTGGTTTTCAGTTTCTCTATTTGTAAAATGGAGATAATAATATCATAGTCTTTACAGGACTATTTGGAGTATTAAATGAGAAAATAGATGTAAAAGTACCCAATATAGTTTTTGATCCATACTTAAGGGCTCCCTGTAATAAAGCCATTACCATATGCAGGATTACCATTATTACTGTAGCCTGTATAACTTAACATCTTGCACTTATAAAGCATTATATAATTTTTTGTGAAAAATTTTAGTTCCCAATATAAAACAGAAACTATATCTTATCCAAACAACAAAGACAATCCAAAATATCACAGACATGTATAATAATAGATGGCTGTTTAGCATGTAACTTTGATAAATTAATAGTCAAATTATGTATGTATTTTATAAACAAAATAGTGCATAAAGACATTTGAGTACATATAGTCGCAATCCTTAGGTGAGGTAGTAGACTTTCCCTAAAGTTACTTTTTTTTTCCTTGCTACTGCTGCTAAGTCGCTTCAGTCATGTCCGACTCGCCCTAGTAGAATATTAACTAATATTGTTTAATAACTGTGGAATATCTGATTGTTTTCTTCAAAAGGACTCAAAGTCCTAAATATGCTGATGTACACAATGTGATTACCTATGCAAGGGCTAGAACGTGTATAATTTCCCAAACTTTTTGGCCTGGAACCACTTTTCCCTCAGCCTCTATGAACATTTCTCAGAACAGATGTTCCATGGAAGTCACTTTGGGAATTTCTATATTAGAAAATAGAAAGGGTTATGCCCATTATTTTTATGAGGAACAATGGTTCAGTTTTGCTAGGTTAAGGGGCCATGAGGGGAGCCTAAGAATAGAAATGCCGGGGGACTTCTGCCAGTTGCACTTTTCTTCCTGATGTGAAAGTCAGGAAACAGGAAAGAAGCAAGTGGAGAGACAGCCTAGGTCACGGCGATCGTTTGAGCTTGGAAGCCCATTGTCACCCCTCTTTCAAATGGTCACAAACTCCTGCACGAGTCTTCGTTTCTATAACCATCTCCACGTGAACATGCAATGGTGTATTCTGCCATCCCTTTGGCTAAAACTGATGATCTGGCCAGGAACCAACTCCGAGGTTCTCTGTGACCTTCAGAGTCTGTCTGGGCCCCATAAAGCATAGCATGCTGCCCAGAGTGGAAAGGCATTTATGAAATTTATGTCTGAGACATTCCTTTCCTCCAGTTATTCTTCTTATTGCCTTGTTTCAACGACAAATAAGCTTTCCTCTAGCCAGATTCCCTCTCCTTTTGACGGCTCCTTGGTTCTTATGCTTGCTGAATCATTTCAAGGATCACCTTACCACTCTCCCTCCTGGAAAAACAAAGAAGGACAGCTGTCTCCCTCTTTGCAGTCTCATGATCTCCTGAATATGCCTGCATTCTTCTCTACCAACATTCCTAGGTCCAAGCCCTTAGTTGTGGATCATGAATGCGAAGACTCCAATCATGTTAATCAGCTTGTTCACATATATCCCTTTGAGAAACTGCATAGACTGGACACACAGCAGGCCTTCACTTGTTCTTGCCATACTTCACACCAATATTTTAAAACATTGCCAAATCTCAGTGTTTATGGAAAACTTGAAACTCTGTTTTCTACCAGCAATCCTTCCTAGCCACTTACAATTTATTGGTGAAAAGCTGGACCAATCCCTCCAGTTCTATACATTTTTCAAGAGAAGCATTTAACAGGTACTTAATCCTCAAAAAATGATGAGGATCATTACTGGTTTAACAGGATGCCTTCTGGGGCCTAATTTTTTAATTTAAACACTATTTGTTGAGTGCAAAAAAATATGCCTGACACCAAACAAGGATTATAATGATAAGCAAAACACTAACCTGTTTTTTTGGAGAAGGCAATGGCACCCACTCCAGTGTTCTTGCCTGGAGAATCCCAGGGACAGGGGAGCCTGGTGGGCTGCCATCTCTGGGTTGCACAGAGTCGGACATGACTGAGGCAACTTAGCAGCAGCAGCAGTAACCTGTTTTTTAGTTTCACAGTTTACAGTGACCAAGGAAGGTAAATTGAGCAGGCAATTATAATACAGCATGTTAAGTTTTAAAATAGATGTCAAGACAGGTGTTCCCATTTTGCCAATGAGTCTGGAAGGAATATTTGGGGAAGGCTTTTCCGAGAAGTCTTCCTCTAATTTTCTAATTGGAAATTTGGATAACGAGCAAAACCTAGCCAGGCAAGGACAAGAGGGATTTGGGATGGAAAGGAAGGCTGCCCACTGACTGGGGAGAAGCCGCAAAGGTTACTGCACTTAAGGGGAAGAGTGTGGATGAGTATGTGAAGGACACGATTGAGTCTGGGAACTACAGGGTGCGGGCACATGGAGGAAGAGCAGAGGAAGCTGGAGGACTCGGTGGGATTGCTGCTGCTGTTCAGTCACTCAGCCGTGTCCGACTCTTAGAGACACCACGGACTGCAGCATGCCAGGCTCCCTGTCCTTCACTACATCCCGGAGTTTGCTCAAAATTCACGTCCGTTGTCAGCAATGCTATCTAACCTTCTCATCCTCTGCCATGTCATTTTCCTTTTGCCTTTGATCTTTCCCAGCATCAGGGTCTTTTTCCAACACTCTGCATCCGGTGGCCAAAGTACTGGAGTTCCAGCATCAGTCTTTCCAGTGCAGATTCAGGGTTGATTTCCTTTAGGACTGACTGGTCTGATCTCCTTTGCTGTTCAAGGGACTCGCAAGAGTCTTCTCCAGCACAGCAATTCAAAAGTCTCAAATCTTAGATGCTCAGACTTCTTCTCAGTCCAGCTCTCAGATCCATAGAAGACTACTGGAAAAGCCATAGCTTTGACTATGCAAATCTTTATCAGCAAAGCACTGTCTCTGCTTTTTAAGACACAGTCTAGGTTTGTCATAGCTTTCCTTTCAAAGAGCAAGCATCTTTAATTTCATGGCTGCAACCCCTGTCCACAGTGATTTTGGAGCCCAAGAAAATAAAATCTGTCACTGCTTCCACTATATGGTGACCCTGACATAGAGAAAGTTTGACGTTGTTCCAAGACAAGGACCCACTGGGGTGTTTTAAAGCAGAAACTCGATGTGATTTGATTTGCATTTTATAAAAAAAACCCTCAGGTTCTCTGAAAACCAGAGGTGAATATCCAGTTCTCAAAGGAGGATTAAAGGACCATGGAAGACTCACAGGAGGTGCCTTCTGGGTCCTCCTTTGAGTCTCGGTTTTTCTGAGAGCTCTTTGGTTTCATCCTCTGGGTGACTTCTGGCCAGCCTCTCCTGAGTGACCAAGCCCACCCACAAACCCAGCTGCACTGCCCTGGCCTTCTCCAGCCTGGAAGAGACATTGTCTGCAGCCAACAATTTATCTCTGTCCTGTCCTCCAGTGGAGAAGTCAGAAAGCTGTAAATCACTAGCCACACCCCAGGAGGGAAGGTTGGGACCACAGTATTTCATGACCAGGAGGAACGTGAACTTTTCCCCTAGGGAAGGGCACAAGTGTCCCGCTGGGACCCAAAGGGATGCCACGGACCAAGGCAGGTGGCCACCTGTCTGGGCTAAGTGACGGATCCACACAGGGGCCCTGTGGCTGAAAAGCAAATGGACTGGATATTAGCTGGCCCTGATCCAAGAGCTCCCAAACTGTGTCCTGTCTGAAGGAGGCCACCTTCCCCCAGGGTGTAGCAATTTCCAATTACTCCAGCAGGAAGAAGGAATAGGGGAAATTCCACAACACGACAGCCAGGCCCCTCTGGGAGGCTTGTTCTGAAGGCTCCTCACCTCTGAGCTCCTTGCACACTGCCCACCCACCAACTTCTTTATGAAGTTCAGCCAACAGAGCCCCCAGCCCCCAGAGGGAAACGGCCTAATTAAAATCACACTTCTCGCCGCCAAATTGGAAATGCTAGTCTCCGCTCCAAGAATGTCTTGGAAAAGGATCTGGAGTTGAGTGAGCTTTCCCAGAAGGGATTTTTCCTATAAAAAAATGGCAAATACCGCAGATAGTGAAGGCGGGGGGAGGGTGTCTCAGTTTTAAATTTTCTGCTGGTCCAAGGCTCCCCTTTCTTTCCCTCTGTGCCCTGGTTTCTTGTTATGTATTATGGAACTTCCACCTCTTCTCCACCCACGAATCTTGTAAGACTCATAAGAGGAAAAACTCCTCATCAAGCTCCACAGTTTGTGCAATGCAGTGACAGAAGGTAAGAACACTGGGAACAGCAAGACTTGTGTTTGGTTTCTGACTTTTACCATTTAATAACTGGACAGGGTATTTTATTGTTTGAAACCATGGTTCTCTTATGTACTTAATAGGGATAATAAGCATCTCAGGGAGATGATAAGTGCTTGACATATTCTGAGTTCTAGAAAACATAAGATAGCTCTCTTTATTATAATTACCAGGTTCCTTTGCACTGCAGGACTGTGATCAGTAAAGAGTTATTGGAGTAAGGCATGAAGGAATTACAAATTGAATGCCTGCCCAGTAGCCATTAGACCTTAGAAAAGTAATTTGCCCCCATGAATCTCAATATTGTATTCTATAAAAGAAGAATTTGGAATGGGGCGATCTCAATGATCCTTCCTAGGTCTAGTATCTCAGAATTCTAGACCTAAAAACAATTGATTTCATTGTTTATTTATCCATTCATTCAACAAACATTTCAAATAAAATCCAGTCTTTATTCAGCCCTTGCTGTCTGCCCTGAACTGTATGTGTGCATGTAGCCCATGGACACAGATGACCTCGTAGTCTTCATGTATCCTTGGTTGCTCATCATGTCTGACTCTCTGTGGCCCCACGCACTGGAGCCCACCAGGCTCCTCTCTCCATGGGGTTCTCCCACAAGAGTACTGGAGTGGGTTGCCATTTCCTGCTCCAGGGGATCTTCCTGACGCAGGGATGCAACCCACATCCTTATGTCTCCTGCATTGGCAAGTGGGCTTCTTACCACTAGCGCCACCTGCGAAGCCCATCACCTCATAATGATACAATTTATAATCCTCAAATATTTTTTCTGATTTAAAGTTTGCTGAGAGTCTGAGTCTCTATTTAATCAATCTTCTTTGGCATAGAGATGCTAATTTTAAATAAACTTTTTATCTTCATATCAGAGGAGAAAATAAAAGCTAACATTTATGAAGTGTTTGCTATGTGCCAGGCCCTGAAATCAATTCTTTGCTTACTGTATCAAACTCTCCTGCACCACCTTGGGCTTTCCTTGTGTTGCCTTCTCCTGCCTCTAAACTGCTGGCATCATCTCAGTTTTTATATCTCCTTTTCAAGGGGCAGTTCAGAAGCTTGCCTCTGAGGCCAGCTACCTCTGCTTAAGTCTGGATGGATCCTACCTCTTGCATCTAGTCAACAGCTTCCCCAGGAAGGTCAGCCTCCTACCCCTTGTTTGCCTCCGCAGAGCCAGGCTGATCAACTAGATGTACTCAGACACTCAGTCATGTCTGACTCTGCGACTCCATGGACTGGGGCTCCTCTGTCTATGAGATTTTCCCGGCAAGCATGTTGCAGTGGCCTGCCATTTCCTACTCCAGTGGGTCTTCCTGACCCAGGGATTGACCCCACATCTCTTATGTCTCCTGTATTGGCTGGCAGGTTCTTTACCACTAGTGCCACCGGGGAAGACCAGCCAGCTACATGCCCTGAATTTCAAGCTTCCTTTGCTACTTCCGGACTTGGATGGAATTCACAGCACAGGGTGGGAGATCAGATTTTATGAGCAGTTGTCAAGCAGTAGTGCAGAAACACTGCATATTAACTGTGAGAGACAACGTGCCAAATGGGAGGTTAAACTCCATCTTCCTCTGGGGGAAGGATTCCCTCTACTAACTGCCTGGGGATGGCCCCCGTGACAAAGTGGACCCACCTCTTTTAATACAGTCGTGTCTCCTCATCATTTCTCATGAAACAGCACACAGCATGGTAGTGTATCACCTTGCGTTTATGTCCGTCCCTCCATGCCTCAGTTTACTTTTCTCGCATGCTCCCACCCTGGGGTGTTATCTGCTGAAATTAAGCATTTGCACTTAGTCCTTGCATCAAGCTCTGTTTTCCAGGGAACCTGGGCTAAGACCATACAATATCGTATTTACTTCTCACAGCAACTCTATGGCATAGGATATATTTTTATCCCCAATTTACAGAGAAATACCTAAAGATGTAAAATGAATTGGCCAGCATCACAAAGCAGAAAAGAAAGAACACATTAACACTTAAACCAAAGACTGCCTTACTTCCAATACAATAGTCTTAACCAATATCCCATATCTATGACAAGAATCATTTCTAATGAAACATGCAATCAGTAAATCTCTGCTGAATATCTTCTATGAGCCAGGCACTCTGTCAGGCATTAGAAAATTAATGGTAAATAAAACACATACAATCCTAATTCAAAAGATGCTCAGTATATTTTTAACACGTATAGTAGAGTAAGTAACTTTGTTACTATGATAAATACTAATCTCAGTGGATTAATACAATAAACTATTTTTACTCACAGTGTAATGAGAATATTCCTAGTCATCAACCTTACAACAATAATAATAGAATTAAGAATAAGTTCAGTGTGATATGAAATCATATAGAATGGAGCTCAACTATGAGAGGAACAGAGGAAAACACTCGATGCTTATACAGATATTCTGGGAAGTAAGAGTCGGCCATGCCAAAGGGCTGAATAAAAGTGGGTTTTTAAATTTTTTTTCTTAAAATTGATAATTTTTTAAAGAGCAGTTTTAGGTTTACATAAAACTTGAACAGAAAGTACAGAAAATTTCCACATACCTCCTCTTCTCCACCCCCGACTCCTGCCTTTCCTGTTATCAACGTCGTGCATCCCTGTGGTATGTTTGTTGCCGTGGGTACACCAATATTTGTAAATTATTGTTAATTAAGGTCCCTAGTTTACATTAGGGCTCACTATGTCTGTTAAAACGTTCTGTTCTAACAACCCCATGACAGGTAACCGCCTGTCAGGCAGAATTATGACGTAGCTTACTTGAGTCTCTCTAGCTTTTCCTGCTTCAGTCTAAGCCTTCCGCATCAGCAGATTCACCCTTCCACTGCTCTCATTAGGAATTGTTTGCTCTCAGAATCCATTCATGGCTGCCCGTTGTTCTGAAGACCCATCTCAAATCCTTATCTGCCTAGATTTGAAGGTCTGCCTACTTCAAACTTCACCATTTGCCAGTCATGAGCACCATTTATGTGAAACTACTTTCCCCCCCAACTGTACTTACACCATTCCCTCTATCTGGAATACCCTGCTGACATATGCTTGGAGTTGGCCTCCCCTTTGGAGCCAGCTCCAAAGTCAGTTCTTAGATTTCCAGCTGATGATCTCTCTTTCCTCTGGATTCTTCTGTACTTAAACTTCCTGCTTCTTATGAAACACTGAATACATCATGCCTGGTATTTTATTAAGCCCTATTCACTCATTACCTTCCCTAAGGTGAAATCCACATTTACACACCCTCATTGCCTCCATAACACTAAGCATAGGTCTGCTCACTTATCACAGGTGCACAAATATGTTTAAGTGCCGTCTTGTCATCGGGACTTTACGTGTCCTTCCTTCCCCCTTTATTAAGTCCTAAGGCATAATTCTTACCCCGATTATACTAGGATGCAACTCCTGGTAACTAGCTGTATTACTAGCTGAATGGATGGATGCTTAATCACTGTAGAATGAAAGGATTGGTTCCTCTGTCTGAATTTGCCACATCCTATGATTCTAATTTGCCCCTCTCTGGACTTTAGCCCTGACGTAGCTGATGACCACACAGCTCCTTTCTATCCCTCAGCGGTTATGAGTCACAAACAGACCATTGTACGCACAGCTAGACAACTTCCCTTGGCCAAGGATGAGTTACTCTACTCAGACAGCCTGGGAGGTAGTCCTTACCTTCAACCCCTTTGGATCCCTGTGGACACAAGAATTAACAGATACGAGGTCATCAGGCGGGATCCCCTGCCCCCAAATAGGACAACTCTAGCGCCAAAGATGCTTCTGAGTTGCCCACTAGACAAGCTGACGTTTTGCCTAGCTTCTCCCTTTATTCTATTATCAGAGGTCCTGTTGCCTTTTACAATGAGATCATCTACTACTGAGGAATTTCAGAAAACAAGAGAAATTGCTAAGAGAATGCACATATATTTACACACAGAGACACCATTTCAGTGTACTCAGACATGAACAGAAATGTCTACAACTCAATCTCTGTGTGATATCAACCTGTCAGCCCAGCAATAGCCTCCCATTGATGTACCCTTTTGGCTCTCTGCATCTCCAAAGAACGAAAGTAATCTTTGACTTGTGCCAGCCATAATTTCTCATCCCTCTTTAAATCAAAAATTCAGTCTTTGTCTACTCATTTGCAACCCAAGGCCATAACACTATGTGTTTTGCATTTTTCCAAGATTTACTTCTTCATATTACAGCTTTCATATTTCTTTCCTTTATATTTTTTTCTCCCCCTGAGATCACAGCTGAATCTCTACTGGCTCTCAGGGACCATGGAGCAATAATTCGAAGTGGCTTGGTAGAGAGTTCCATGGCAGAGGGCCAGTCCTCCCTTCCAACAACGCAACCCTAAGAGAATGGAGAAGAAAAATAGAGCACCCTGGAGGAAAGGATCCTTGAAAAGTCCCTTCTCACTTAGTGAGAATGAAAAAGTTCTATTCATGACTTTTACCACCAGGTTTAGGCCTCTGCTGAAAAACAACAAGGAATTTGGAATATCTGTTTAAAATGAGTGTAAATATTTACCCACATATGCTGAAATATTCTAGTGACATTTAGTCTGATGCGCACTGCCAGGAGAGAAGCAAGCTTCTGAGCCAAACACAGGAATACTTTTTTTTTTAATCTTCCTTGGGAGTAGAGCAAACATTTGCAATGATATAAAATGTATTAAATTCACTGACCCTGGAATTCATAACTGGTTATGCATCAAGTATTATCATCTTGTTCAGAACCCCAGTGTTTGCAAACTTCATATTCTTGGCTCTTCTCATTAATCTTCAAAAGCAGGAACAGGGTTATCCCATATTCTATCATTATTATAATTAAACAAGAAGTGATGCATGCACGTATTTGTCTTAATGTTATAATAATCTCATTATGATTATTAAATATATGCCTTGTTTCACAGAGTGCTTAATATTTGGCAAAGAATTTTTATACATCTGATCCAGAATATGGGAGGCACTAAAATACAGTCCACGGGGTCGCAAAGAGTCGGACACGACTGAGCGACTTCACCTTCACCTTCAAATGTTTGTTAATCGCTCGCCCTTACTTTATGGCAGACTCTTTGCTAAGCACCGTAGGTATGTGTTCTCATTTAATAGGAGGCTGGATGAACTAAGTTGGTATTATTTTTCATTTCTACAGGTGAAAAATCTGAGGCTCAGTGTGGACAAATGATTAGAAAAGACATTTGATTAAAAGTCGTGCATTAAATATCCATTATGTATCAGATGTTGCATTAGATGCTGGGAAAATACACACACACACACACACACAATCTGCCCAAGTCAGGACATTTACACAGATTAGTGATATGGCTGGATGGCATGCTCGACTCAATGGACATGAGCTTGAGCAAGCTCTGGGAGACAGTAAAGGACAGGGAAGCCCGGCGTGCTGCGGTCCACAGGGTTGCAAAGAGGTGGCCATGACTGAGCAACTGGACAACAGCAAACAAGGAAAGTGAGAGAGGAAGGCACATACATGATTAGAAAAGGCCACAGCTGCTACCAGTAGCTTAAGTACAACAACGGGAACACAGAGAATAAAACCAGCACAAGATAAAGAAAAATTTAACGGCAGAGACTGAGATCCACATTAAGACTTAGCAGGAGTGTGTGTGGAAGAGGGTGGAGACAGAGGCCGTGCTTATGGAGAGCGTCTCAGGGGGCATATGCTCACATTCTGCAGAAAATAGCGGACGCACAGAACCCATCAGGGCCTGGAGGCGCTTGCTCTGGTTGTAATTGAGGGCACGCGCGGGGAAGAGTGCTGGGAGATGCTCAGATTCTGGTGCCACAAGGAGCTTTGAATGCTGCGTGATGGGGCTGGGATCATACAGCCAGCAAATGGCAGAGCAGGGCCCCAAACCCTTAGGTCTACTTAGCATAGAACTCTCTATCACCCCTGTAATACTTCCTTACTCTGCATGCGTGTATGTGTGTGTGCTTAGGAGCCCACAAGTTCTCATGTGCTCAGGAGTCCACATGTCCATTTTTATTTCACTTTTTGAAGTTATTCTTTTTCACATACAAAAATCTGTACATAATTGATGTATACAACTTGACAAGTTTGGAGATAAGAACACACCCATGAAACCATGACAACCATCTAAGCCATAAACCTATATCACCTTCAAAAGTTTCCTCCTCACTTCTTATTTATAATTAGTATTAGTTTATGATAAGAACATCTAATATGAGATCATATTCTGCATTTTTAGGTGTGTTGGGAGAAATGGAGAAGATTGGTTATTCAGCCAACAGCAGTACAGATCACAAAAGTACTTTTGTTTTTTAAATTAATTTTTATGTGAGTATATTTGATTTTCAACGTTGTGATAGTTTCAGCTATATAGCTGATTCACTTTGCTGCAGTGTGAGTGTGTGTGTGTGTGTGTGTGTGTGTGTGTATAGATATATATTCCTCCCCCCTCTTTTTTGTTTTTTCTTCTCACTTAGGCTTTTAACATTTTCAGTGACTGGAATCAATCTGAGAAAAGTCATGCACAGACAGAAGACTTTTTGAAGATGTAAAAGATGAGAAAAGGAAGTTTGTAAGTGCACAGAAACATTTGTAAGTTCCTCGGAGCTGCTAAAGTGTTTAGATGTTGTGTGTTCTTTGTAAATTGCTAATGTTCCTTGTGGATATATTTACCAGGATGTTTTTATTTATTTGTGTTTTTTTAAGCTGGTGATGCTTTGGAACATTCCATGAGGTCTACCGTCCAAGCTGACTGATCCCCAGGACTGGGTTAGGGAGATTCGAAAGAAGAGGCTCATGTCCTTTCCCTGTGCCTAACATCTTTTCCCTCTTTACTCATTTGACCGATTTCCATTCATTCCATAGGTCTCAGAGAAGTCTTGTTTGACCTACAGCCTAGGCCAGACCTCTAGGTATGCACTTTTTTAGGACTCTGTACTTCTCTGTCAGGTAACTTACCACAATTAAAATGTAAACAACCATTTATGTAAGTGTTTGCATTGTGTTCCTGTCCTTTTTCTCCACCATTCCTTGTAATACTTGGGTAAAGGGAAAGTGTAGTTCACTGCTGGCACTCAATAGTGATTCAACAAATATGAGCTGAAAGAATTAATGAAAATCAGACTAAATAAGGACAGAACATCAAGGTAGCCAATCTGGTGTTTAAATAAGTCATTAGTATCCAAAGGATCCCCAAGTGTTTACAAACAAGGGAATTAACCTTGTGATACTAAGAATGATGGCTTCAGTTAACATTTATTGATTAGGTACTTTGTACCAGGCTCTGCACTAAGAATTTGATGTGCACTTTCTCATTCAATCCTCACAGCAACTGCATGACTTACTTACTAAGAAGAGGTTTGTACTCTTCTTTCACAATGTAAGGGGCTTTCCTGATCACTCAGAAGGTAAAGAAGTTCTGCTTGCAATGAGGGAGACCTGGGTTCGAACCTTGGGTCAGGAAGATACCCCAGAGAAGGGAATGGCTATCCACTCCAGTATTCTTGCCTGGAAAATCCCATGGACAGTGGAGCCAGGTGGACTAAAGTCCATGGAGTGACAAAGAGTGGGATGTGACTGAGTGACTTTCAGTTTCATAATGTAAAGTTGACGGTGGGAAGTAGCTGCCTGCCAGGGACTTTGATTAAGCTGCCCTTGCATCTGTGTGGGTCTGAGTGAGTAGTTCTGGTCAATGAAGCATGAGCAGAAGAGATGTGTCACTCCTGCACTGAGGCACTTGAGCGTCTGGCCTTCTGTCTCCACTGGGGCCCTTCTCTTTCTGCAGTGACTTTGGCAACAATGTGTTGAAGATGGGAACCACAAAGTGGAAGGAGATTGGATTCCTGAAAATCTGGATGGATAAAAATCTTCCAGATCTTGCTAATTCTTATCTGAGGTGGCTCAGATGGTTAAGTGACTGCCTGCAATATTGGAGGTGGCTCAGATGATAAAGCATCTGCCTGCAATGCAGGAGACCCGGGTTTGATCCCTGGGTTGGGAAGATCTCCTGGAGAAGGAAATGGCAACCCACTCCAGTATTCTTGCCTGGAGAATCCCATGGACAGAGGAGCATGGTAGGCTACAGTCCATGCAAAGAGTCGGACACGACTGAGTGACTTCACTTGACTTCACTTTAATAAGGATGCACTGGAATTTCAAGGTCTATCTATCATTTAGCATCACTGGTTCTAACCATAGACTTTCTCAATAACTCAGTTGGTGAAGAATCTGCCTGCAATGCAGGAGAACCTGGTTTGATTCCTGAGTGGGGAAGATCTGCTGGAGAAGGGATAGGCTACCCACTCCAGTATACTTGGACTTCCTTTGTGGCTCAGCTGGTAAAGAATCTGCCGGCAATATGGGAGGCCTGAGTTCATTCCCTGGATTGGGAAGATCCCCTGGAGAAGGGGAAGGCTACCCACTTTCCCTTCTCCCTACTATTCTGGCCTGGAGAATTCCATGGTCTGTATAGTCCACGGGGTCTCAGAGTGTCAGACACGACTGAGCACCTGTCACTTTCACTTTCATTCTAACTAATCACTGACTTTCCCAAGGGCTCAGCAGGTAAAGAATCTGCCTGCAATGCAAGAGATACAGGAGCCTTGGGTTTGATCCCTGGATCAGGAAGATCCTCTGGAGAAGGAAATGGCAACCCACTCCTATATTCTTTCCCAGAGAATTCCACGGAGAGAGGAGCCTGGCAGTCTACAGTCCAATGGAGTAGCAAACATGTCAGACATGCCTGAGCAACTAAGCCCAGAGCACATATCCTGATTAATAAAGGTGCAGTTAGGACGACGACTGTATAGAGCAGGAAAGTGATGCTTAGATAGGTTAGGCAACCTTCTCCGCATTACAGATATGATAAGTGGATAGATATTTACGGAGTGAGGACTCCATAGTTTCTCTGGGGTGGGGGCACTTATGTAACTATCTGTTTAGAAAGGGGTAACTTAGGGACCTGAGGCTTGCATAACACATAATTCATGATAGAGAATGCTGGGGAATTATGGGGGTATGACTAAGGAAGGTCATGAGAGGCTTTAACAGTTCTCCTCAAGCCAGCTATGGGTATGATTATTGATCTCACATATTAGTATTCATAAGTTCCAAATGCATCACAAAAATATCTCTAATATAGTAGCTATGAGAGGTAGATGGTTTGTGCCCATTTTACAGATAACCGGTGACAGGTTGAGAGAGGCTAAGTGACTTGCCTGCGCCTCTTGTAGCTAATAAGAAATGGAGCTGAGAGTTAAGTTCTCTCAGGAACTTGTCAAAAACACTAATCTTTAGGCTCAGATTCAGAGATTCTGATTTAATATGGTTAAAATCACAGCTAGGAATCCGGATTTTTACCAGCTTCCCGGCTTAATGTGCTGCAGATAGACGTCCATTTTAGACCTTGTTGGCTCTCTGGCAGGCCCTCCGGTCTGGCCTCTAGTGAGGCTCAGCCTTTTAAACCCCTTATTGCTGTTCCCAGCACTGAGGGAGAAAATGGCACTTCTCCTGCTGGAAGGGGGCGGAGGCCTGGAGCTTCCAGTTTTGAGCATTCTGCTCTTGGCTCCCTTTCTCTGTGTCGATTAGGCCTTTCAAACCAATTACCACTATATATTGCTGAGATTTACAGCCCTTGGTATTTGAGGTTACCGGACTTCCGTTCTCAGGAAGAAGCTCCATGCCATCACTTCTAATCAGCTCAGCACAATGACTGACTTCCCCTCTGTAAGAGGGCACACTGTTCCATTAGAGTATTAATAGCTAGGCAGAGCAGCCTCAATTTCAGTGCTTGGGGAAACATAAAAATTGGCTTTGGGGGGATCCAAAGTTTTAAAGAATTGTCCTCCTTATTAAAATCAACTCAATGATTCAACAGAAATGACTAAGAAAAACACCTAAAACTCTGACTTCCTTAGGTAGAGTGTCCTACATAGAGAGTTATACCTTTACACAGGGTAGGCACGGTGTTCTTCCCTGGGCTCATGGCGAGAGGACGGTTTCTCTCAAGTTCAAGGCACAAACAGTAAGCAGCAAAATTTCTGAAATATCAATTTATTTAATACCTACTAAATACTGAGGGGATGAATGAACGAACAAGCAGATGAGTATAAGGCAGATGGGCGTTCATTTTCCAAAGCTGTTACTTAATTCATCTGTTCATCCAACACTCACTATTTGCTAAAGCAATAATCCAGTGTTATTTGTCAGTCCTTATATTAAGATCATGAGAAATTCAAACACAAAGCTAAATGTTTTATCTACAGAGAATTTAAAGTCCTCTCAAGAAAGGCATGTAGGAGAATCTCCTGGGGATCTAGTTCGGGGGCCTGGGCTTGATCCCTGCTCTGGGAACCTTCACATGCTGCAATGAAGAATCTGTGTAACGAAAGTCAAGATTCTGCATGCAGCAACATAAAAGATCCCCTGTGCCGCAACTGAGGCCCAGCGCGGCCAGATACATAATTTTTATTTTTTTTTAAGGAAAGGCATGTGATGCTTCCCCTATAAAGGTTAAGCGCTTCTGAAGACCTTTAACCATGTGCCCCTAGCCTACATTTTCAGCCTCATTTCTCAGTCCTCCTGCCACACACATAGAGTCGATGAATAGAGATTCATCTTCATTCATCTTCACATTAAAAGATCCATCCTTTTTCACTCACATCTGTGTGTTCAAACCCCATGTTTTCTTTCAGGGTTGTTGAAAAACTCCTTTTTCTGAAGTCTGTTCCAATTCCTTCCTTAGGTAAAATAACCCCCTCATTTGAAGGGCCGAAAGAGTTTTCAACATCAGTCAGTTCAGTTCAGTCGCTCAATTGTGTCCGACTCTTTGTGACCCCTTCGCAGCACACAGGCCTCCCTGTCCATCACCAACTCCCAGAGTTCACTCAGACTTGCGTCCATCGAGAGAGTGATGCCATCCAGCCATCTCATCCTCGGTCGTGCCCTTCTCCTCCTGCCCCCAATCCCTCCCAGCATCAAAGTCTTTTCCAGTGAGTCAACTCTTCCCATGAGGTGGCCAAAGTACTGGAGTTTCAGCTCTAGCATCATTCCTCCAAAGAAATCCCAGGGCTGATCTCCTTCAGAATGGACTGATTGGATCTCCTTGCAGTCCAAGGGACTCTCAAGAGTCATCTCCAACACCACAGTTCAAAAGCATCAATTCTTCGGCACTCAGCCTTCTTCACAGTCCAACTCTCACATCCGTACCTGACTACTGGAAAAACCATAGCCTTGACTAGACAGACCTTGGTCGGCAAAGTAATGTCTCTGCTTTTGAATACACTAAGTTGGTCATAACTTTTCTTCCAAGGAGTAAGCATCTTTTAATTTCATGGCTGCAATCACCATCTGCAATGATTTTGGAGTCCAAAAAAATAAAGTCTGACACTGTTTCCCATGGAGTGATGGGACCGGATGCCATGATCTTTGTTTTCTGAATGTTGAGTTTTAAGCCAACTTTTTCACTCTCCTCTTTCACTTTCATCAACAGGCTTTTTAGTTCCTCTTCACTTTCTGCCATAAGGGTGGTGTTATCTGCATACCTGAGGTGACTGATGTTTCTCCTGGCAATCTTGATTCTAGCTTGTTTCTTCCAGTCTAGCATTTCTCATGATGTACTCTGCATATAAGTTAAATAAGCAGAGTGACAATATATAGCCTTGATGTACTCCTTTTCCTGTTTGGAAATATAAATGTGTGTTATTACTGTTAGCCCTGTCTCACTGACAGTTTTGTTCATTGTCTTATCTTATGAATGTTCAGCTTCTGAAACAAAAAACAAGAAAGTCTCAATAATAACTCTTTATAATTCTTACAAACCTCCAATACTTTGGCCACCTGATGCAAAGAACTGAATCATTGGAAAAGACCCTGATGCTGGGAAAGATTGAAGGAAGGAGGAGAAGGGTATGAAAGAGGATGAGATGGTTGGATGACATCACCATCTCGATGGACATGAGTTTGAGCAAGCTCCAGGAGTTGGTGATGAACAAGGAAGCCTTGTGTTTTGCAGTCCATGGGGTCACAAAGAGTTGGACACAACTGAGTGATTGAATTGAACTGAATGCCTTGTCAGTACTGAGAGCTCATAAATTTTTGTGAATTGAATGGATGACTTCCCTAGTAGCTCAGACAGTAAAGCATCTGTATGTAATGCAGGATACCCGGGTTCAATCCCTGAGTCGGGAAGATCCCCTGGAGAAGGAAATGGCAACCCACTCCAGCATTCTTGCCAGGAGAATTCCACGGGCAGAGGAGCTTTGGTGGGCTATAGTCCATGGGGTTGCTGAGAGTCGGACATGACTGAGCAACTAACACACACACACATCCTCCAGGAGGGTGGGATTATCCCTGAGGTCCTCCTATCAAATTTCTATCCTAAGTCTGTTGGCAGTAGCCATACTAATAATAGTATGTATTGATGTTAACAACTTCTCCATCACTTACTCTTGCTAGGTACTGGTCTAATTATTTTGCGTCTTTATTTCACATAGCCTTAATGCTTCCTTGTTGAGATAGGTATGGCCACTTTCAGAGAGTATCTGATGCTTGACACATGGTTGACCTGAGTCTGGGTGTGTATGTTCAGGACTTGGGTTCTTCACCATTAGAAGATTAGCTCCCAGACCCCTCACACCCTCAACCTTTGGCTGGATTTCACAAAGTGTAAGAAACACTTAGAAAGGCATTATCTCTTATGAGAAATAATTCCTGAGGTCATCCTGGTTCTGGAAGAACAGGTGAGGAAGAAGAAACTTATTTTTAATTCCCTGCTGGAGAAATATACACTGTACTATGTCATGGGGAAAACCTGTAGAATTGTAAATTAAAGGTATATATATACTGTATATATATATTTTTTTTTTTTCTTGATTTGGACAAATACCACCTACGAATGGAAAAATGTTCTGGGATCCATATTTCCAAAAAGAATATACTACTCTCCTAGGAAGGGAATCATCCTTTCGCCCCACTGTGATGTAACATGGGTAACTGAGTAACATGAATTAGAGGAAGCTCTGGGAGTTGGTGATGGACTGGGAAGTCTGGCGTGTTGCAGTCCATGGGGTTGCAAAGAGTTGGACATGACTGAGCGACTGAACTGCCCTGACCCACAATTCTTTCCTCACACTAACAGGCAAACAGCTGGTCTGGCTGAGATATGAAATTTTATGTATGGCTTCTATACCCAGAGAAGTATGTATACTGTGGGTCAGTGGACGTACACCATCTAGTTCAGCAATCCTATTTATGTATCATGCTTCTTTGTCTCTATTCTTTAGCATCTTCAGAGTGGAAAAACAATTACGCTAAATCTGGCTTCCAATATGGCAAAGCTTATCAGAAGGCAGTATCCGTCTCTTCTGCCATTTCCCCCTGCACTCTCTTCCCTTCCACAATAATTTTTGGCTTCTTCAAGGGTTGTCTTCAGTTCAGTTGCTCAGTCATGTCCAACTCTTTGCAACCCCATGCGCTGCAGCACACCAGACTTCTTTGTCCATCACCAACTCCCAGATTTGCTCAGATTCACATCAAGTTGGTGACTCCATCCAACCATATCATCCTCTGTCATCTCCTTTTCCTCCTGCCTTCAATCTTTCCCAGCATCAGGGTCTTTCCCAATGAGTCAATTCTTTGCATCAGGTAGCCAAAATATTGGAGCTTTAGCTTCAGCATCAGTCTTTCCAATGAATATTCAGGACTGATTTTCTTTAGGATTGACTGGCTTGATCTTATATGTCTATTACTCAGCATTGGCTACCTGCCTTGAACCTCTAGTATCCACCATAAAGAAATGTGATAAAGCATTGTGTCTAGCCTCTGCACCGTGGAGTTTGTACAAAGTTGCCTACAGTGGCACCTTCTTTGGCACATGTCTCCACTTGGTTATCTGGTATACCACATTCTCGATCCTATGTGGTATGTGGCAGCACCCTCCTGCAAAGGGAGTGGATTATCTCTTCCCCCACTTGAGGAAGTCCCACAGCAGGGCTGCTGGGTTCCCATTCTGCCCAACTTTTGCTCCCAGAGTCCTCTTGTTATTCCAGCCTCCGCCTTTCATGGTGCATTCTTTCCCGGCAAACTCACTACCCAGCTGGATTATATAATCCAGTTTTGGGTCCCTCCTCTGCTCATCCTTCCACACACAGTATCATCAGATGTGTCTGCATCTACTTTCCCTAAGTAGTTTCCTCATTTTCCGATTTAAGAGATTATACATATAGGGACTTGAGACAAGCAGTGACATCTGACACCCTAGAGCAGAGCCAAGGTGTGGCATCAGCACCCTTACTGCATTTAAAAGTATTATACTCTGCTACTCAGCATTTCAACAGATGCTCATAGAAGCGTTACACAAAGCATGGCATTATCCTCATTTTCAAGATCAATGAAACCTGGACAGTAAATAGTACTTGAGTGGTTATGATATGCTAATGGCAATACTAGGGATTAAGGGAAGAGATAGGAGTATGCCACAGATGCCCCTTAGGGATGAATAGGTTGAAAAGCACATGTTGACACCGTTTCCTACCCCCCCCTTCCTCTCTATCCAGCTTCCTTCCTTCCTTCCTTCCAATTGTTCTCTTTTCCCTCTTCTCCTCTTCTCTTTCTCTCTCCATCCTTCATTCCCTCCCTCCCTTCCTTCCTTTCATCTTTTCCTCCCTCACTCTTCTTTCACTCTTTCAATTTTTCTTTCCAACAGGAATTTTTGGAATACTTACCAAAAGCCAGGCTTACACTAGATATTAAGGAAACTGAAGGGAAACTAAAATTTACTATATCTTAAGACCATACATAACTAGGCATTTTTATATTGCTCTAATTTTTAAACATTGAAGTATAGTTAATTCATTACAGTATTGTATTATTTTCAGCTGTAGAACAAAGTGATTTAGCTATATATATATATATATATATATACACAAAAATTTTTCCAAGTTGTTTTCAATTATAGGTTATTACAAGATATTGAATGTGCTCTAGTTTTTAGCCTTCAAAAGAAGCTTAATGAGTAGAGATCATCACCATGCTCTGCATGGCAGATGACCTGCTCAAGGTCATACACTTGAGGGAGTGGAGTCAGGACTTTAATTCAAATCTCGCTTTAAAACTCAGATTCTCTAACCCCACATTAGCAGACCAAACATAAAATCATAGGCTAATGCAGCAGAAACAATGGGACAACTGAACCGAGTGCAAAGTTCTGTAGGAGAAACTGCTATTATGGGACAAGGAGTCTGGAGATGAGAAAACATTTACAGAGGAGGAACTCAGACCCAGAGAAGACAACAGTTTTCCCAAGGACATGCACCAGGTATCCGTGTGTATAAGGGAGAAAGACAGACATACAGAAACAGACAGACACAGGGACAGCAGACAGCTAGGCAGCGTCAGTGTTCAGATCTTCCAAAGTCAAGTCCAACCTGTGTGGCGCATCCCTGGGCTGCTCACTCCTGGCTGTTTGAATTCTGTGTTCTAAACTTTTAGGATAGGCCTCTACTCAGATCCAGTGACACTAGGCTTCCCTCCTTAGAAAACACAATGGATCCTAGAAGTTGGAGTCAAATCCCAGCTATTCAGTATTTGTGCTTTTTGTATTGGATGTTTATTTCTGCCCACACATGTTTGTGGAGATGTGTGTTTCCCCAGAAACCTAAAATATGCTATGAATTAGTGGGAGAAAGCTCAAAGCCACTTGGTCCAGAGTCTACCAAGGAAAAAATAGGGAGCGAGACTGAATGGGGAGCTGTCTGTCCCTCTGCGGCTCTGACATACTAAGAAAGGTTTGTTTGGGTGGGATCAGCTGGAAGCACTAGAAAATGGAGGAGAGAGCACTGTTTCTGAACCACCCCTCCTCAACACATCTGTCCAGCACTGCTCACGTCTGCTCTAGCCTTTTCCCACATGCTTGCGAGCATTCTGATTCTTCCCTGCACTCAGGCGGGTTCTTCTAAAGTCCTCCTTTATGTAATATAGAACCTGGCAGGCTCAAGGAAAAAATCAGCTACCCACATCCCCACAGATGAGTAAAAATCTGGATCTTGTTTACTCTCTTTGCAGACAAGGCTGGGCTTTTCCTTCTAACTCGAGAACATCAGTGAGGAATCCAAAAGTTCTCCCAGTGGAGTGGCTAGTGTTGAGATGCCGTGACAAGGCCACATGGAGGTCTAGGGGCCCCATCTGAGAGGTTTTTTTTTTTTTTTAATGGGAAGAAACCTTATTTCACTAATAGTTCTGTTTTAGCTTCAAATTAAAAAAAAATAAAACAAACACAGGGATAAATTGATGGGCAGAGCGTCTTTTCTATCAGACTAGAAGATAGCAGGTCTGAAGTCATCCTAGCATGATAAAAAGTTATGTAAGAGAAGCCAAGAATTCTAGGCTGGGCACCTGGATGACACCTGCCTCGTCACCACTACTTTCTGACATGAGAGTGTGATTCCATTAGATCAGATTGTCGATGGTTTACGTCTGACGAGTGCCGCTACCAGCATCTTCCATGCTCCTGGCAGACATTGCCAATCTCTGTGACCGTCTCTTATGGGATGTAAGAATTTAGCGTCAGAAGCTTTACTCATTCCTCAACACATTCCACTAGAGAACAGCTGTCTACTCTGCCTATTTATTATTCATCTCCAGAATAGAGCATCTTTATATCCTTGCCAGTCATTAAAACAAATACATATATATATATTTCCCAGTCACTGTTTCTCTTTATTCTACTTAAACAATTGTTTTCTTACACATTTTGGAAGGCAAGTCCCAGCCCCACTCCACAAGTGAAACCTACCTCATCTGTGACTTTTCCAGGCATGTATGCATTTATCCACAATAAACTTTTAGCAACTGTAGAGAATTTGGAATTAGCATAGATAAGAAACCAAATGTTTGGATACTGAACTGAAGGCCATTTGAAGTGTTGCGTGAGATTCATCTGAATGCAAACATTCAGTTGGCAATCTCGCAACAGACTCTGAAGACACTCTTTCTGTGGTATTTCAGCACTAGTCCTATGCAAGAGCAAGAAGCCTGCTCCAAGCATGATGCAGACCTCTTCCGCCTCACTGACCATCACAACATTCGTCAACTCTATGGATCAAGATTCAAGAGGTGGAAGATAAAAGTATGCTTTTCTTAAACAAGCTTCCCTTTCACACACTCAGATGGGATAGGATAGATTACAATGCCCTGAAGACGGAGAGGACCCAGTGGACAGACAAAGCAGGAGCCCCAGGGTGGCCTGAGAGTCAGAGAATCCTAATCTTTGTCCCTGTTCTACCTCTGTCTTCTGTGGAGATTTTTGAGCCTCTCTCTTCTCTTCTTCAGATGTGCTGCCCAAGTTCATGCCGAGAACCCAATCCAGCTCCTCTGGTCTCTGACTCTCTGAATCTGTGTCTTGGCTTCTGAAGAATGAATGGATGATTGTGAGGTTCCTACAGATACTTCTGCTTATGCTTTATGCATCATCAATTGTTTAAACTTTGAGGAGGGGGAGAAATGCTTCAAGTATTACCCTTGTTTTGCTCTCTAATATTCTAAGAAATTAACTCTTCATTCTATGTTTAATGACTCTCAATTATATAAACAGGAACTTTTTGAATTTCAGAAATTTTACTCTGGTGTTTCTGTTAATAAATTTACTGTGAGGTCGGCCTCTTTTTTTTTTTTCCAATTCACTCTTTTCCACTAAAGTTTCACCCATCTAGAGAACCCTCTTTGTAGTCTTCATGTGTGTAAATCCTCTGCATCATTTAAACTCCAGCATTTTATTTCCTCTATGAAGTCATCCAAGGTCAAGTTCTTTTCATCTGTTATAAATGTGATCATGGGCAATCTTGTTATTCTCCATTTCATCATCCATCATGCATTTATTCTCCATTTTCCAATAGGGTTTTGGGAGGAACAAAAATAACTGAAAGACTCTTGAATCTCAAGGACTGCAGTAAGTATGCGTGTGTGTGTGTGTGTGTGTGTGGTATGTGTGTGTGTGTATGTGTGTGTGTAGGTGTGTATATATAATATTTATAACCATATTTAGATAGCATGATGTTTTGATTTTCAAGTTTAGATGACTAAGAATAGAGGAAATTAAAGGTATACATCTAATAACCAACAGAACCAACCTTGAAACTCAGCACCATATGAATTTAAAATGCATGCCTCTTTTACTACCACACAGCTCTCTTTGCCATAAATTCTTCTAGTAGGTGGGAAAAGTCACATTTTAAAAAGCTAGACAAGAGGCAGAGGAGGATAGTAATGAAAATAAAAAATAAAAGTATATTCTGAAAAATCTTAATTAAGTTGCGGCAGTTGAGTGTCGCAGTGAGCACTGAGGTTCCTGGAAGCCTAAGCAAAGAAAGAAACAGGATGAGAATCAATCTCTTGGTATCTAACAGAAGAAAACCCAGATACATATGGTGGCCTGGATTCTACTTCTGAGATGAGCTTGTCACAAAAGACACTGAGCAATACATTGGAAGATGTTCTCAGTAGCACTTTGATCCAGAGTCCAAAAGATGTTCTGCAAACAGCTGGTTTTTTATAATAGCAACAGCATGGATAAATGCTGGCAGAATCGTGCCAAATCATGATTCCAAATGGCAGTTCTTTAAGGGGCCCTAAGAATACAGTCCAGGGATCTGTCTTAACACAGGAGTAAAATGTGGAACATTTAAAGGTTTGAATAGTTAGCATGCTTTTAGTCCAACATTTCCTTGAGATGGTGAAAATGTTGTTTTGTTTTTGTATGAAAAAAGAAATACATGATAATTTTTCTTAATTTGTAGCAAGAGAAAAGCTATTGTTTTTAGTTTTATAATTCTGTGTTTGTTTCACAAAAGTCAGGCCATAACATGCAAGGAACGATATTTGTAAACAGCCGGGAAGGCAGGCTGCTGCTGCTCCTAAGCTGCTTCAGTGGTGTGCGGCCCTGCGCACAGCAGCCCGCCAGGCTCCTCTGTCCATGGGATCCTCCAGGCAAGAGTAACGGAGTGGATTGCCATTTCCTTCTCTAGGAAGTCATAGGAGAAATAGTTTAGTAAAGAAATTCATGGCCTTGGGATTCTTTGGGGGTAGAGAGTGGTCAAGAAAGCCTTCTCTGAGAAGGTGACATCTGATATGAAAACTGATGAGTAATTAAGAGAAAAAAGGGCAGTAATCTTGGGGTGCAGAGATAGTTTTGAAGAGGAAGCAGTTAGCTCTCTCAGAATAGGTCACAGTAGAGGTGACATTTGAAATAAATATTGAAGAGTGAGTTTTCCCAGTAGGCAAGAGGAAGGGCCTTCTGAAAAGAGCAAACTGCAGACACAAAGGTTCGGAAACACCAAACTGTGGAATGGCAAATGCATACTCGGGTCATGTTAAGTTGCTTCTTGGGTCAGAGCCTGCCCGGGTAGGAAAGTGGCCAAAAAGTCAGGCTAGAGGTCAACCCAGAGTCAAATGATGAAAGGCCTCATATGAGATGTCAAGGAGTCTGACTTTTGCTCTGAGCAGGCTGAGACTTGTTTCTGAGTGACGCATCTGAGCCTGACTCTGGGGAGGAGCTGGCAGGAGGGTGAGGCTGGAATGGAGCAAAATAGCGAAGCTGCTGCCGCGGTGATACAGGCAAGAGACGCTGAAACTAGAGCTGAAGACTTGGAGTGAGATAGAGAGGAGCAGGGGAGCTAAGAGGTACGTAGGCAGCAGAATCAATTGAGTTTAGTCACTTGTTGGCTGGGAGGGGGTTTCAGGAAGAACGCCAAGAGGATTCTGCACATTGTAAGAACTATGCGAGGAAGAGAAACATCCGAAATAATCTGCGCCCGGCCCGACTCCCGAGAGGACTCTGACGACCCCTTGCTCACGAATACACATTTCTGGCTAGGGTGACGGGGAAACAGCAATGTTGTAGCAAGGAGTCAACTAATGATGTAGAATTGAGGTTACTAGCTCAATGGCGCCCCACCCCAGTACCCTTGCTTGGAAAATCCCATGGGTGGAGGAGCCTGGTGGGCCGCAGTCCATGGGGTCGCTAAGAGTTGGACATGACTGAGCGACGTCACTTTCACTTTTCACTTTCCTGCATTGGAGAAGGAAATGGCACCCCACTCCAGTGTTCTTGCCTGGAGAATCCCAGGGACGGGGGAGCCTGGTGGGCTGCCATCTCTGGTGTCGCACAGAGTTGGACACGACTGAAGTGACTTAGCAGCAGCAGCAGCAGCAGCAGCAGCTTATTTACAGATGGAGAAGGCAATGGCAGCCCACTCCAGCACTCTTGCATGGCAAATCCCATGGATGGAGGAGCCTGGTGGGCTGCAGTCCATGGGGTCTCTAGGAGTCGGACACAACTGAGCGACTTCACTTTCACGCACTGGAGAAGGAAATGGCAACCCACTACAGTGTTCTTGCCTGGAGAACCCCAGGGACGGGGGAGCCTGGTGGGCTGCTGCCTCTGGGGTTGCACAGAGTCAAACACGACTGAAGGGACTTAGCAGCAGCGGCAGCTTATTTACAAAAAACTTCTCTAGGTCTAGGACATGTTTATCTAATTATTATCATATGGAACATTTATCGAGCTCTTGCAATGTCATCGACACTTAGTTAAGCATTATATATATAATGGCATCGGAATTAACAGTCATGATGCCTTTATGAAGAATAAACACTTACTGCAAAAAAGTCATTTTAGGGATGAAAGAAATTCAGATTCTAAAAGCTTAAGAAAATCATTCGAGGTCACAATACTAATGCATGGTAGAGACAGGATTTGGACCCAAGTCAGTGGAATTCAAAAAAAGTCTGTACTCTTAGAGAAAGACAAATATCATGTGATGTCATTCGTATGTAGAATCTAATTTAAAAAATGTTTAAAGATACAAGTGAACTTATTTACAAAACAGAATTAGACTTAGAGGTATTGAAAACAGACTTACGGTTACCGAAAGGAAAGCATGGGAGAGGGAGGTGGGATAAATTAGGAGCTCGGAGGAACACACATATGCTTCTATATATGAGAGAGATACCAAAAGGATCTACTGTATCTCATGGCAAACTCTATTCAATATTCTGTGATAACCTACATGAGAAAATAACCTAAAAAAGAAGAAATCTAGGTATATATATAAATGAATCATTTTGCTGTACACCTGAAACTGACATAACATTGCAAGTGAGCTCTACCCAATAAAGTTAAAATATTTTTAAAAAGCATTAAAAAAAGCCCAAGCTCTTAATCATGATTCTTGGAGATCGAGAGAGTCAACTTACTCAAGGACACTCAGTAAGCCAGAGTTTTATAGGAGCTGGAGCTATATAGTACATGTTTCAGTTGAGAAGGCTAGGTAAACTCTGGTGATGTTTTACTGTAGGGCTTATGTGTAGATATAGGTAAGCCATTCTGAAGACAACACAAAACTACATTCAGTGTAAAGATACCAGTAAGTCCTCTATTTCTGTTAAGTGTTCAACCAGTGAACTGTCCAGCTCTCTGACTTCAGTACTACACAAGGGAAGGTGTTAAAGAAGAAGAAAGAGTGGACAATGGGTTGGATCTCCTTAGCAAGTGTCATAATAGAAGAAGTTATTTAATTCTTACTGCAATTTGCTGACAAAAATAGACTTTCGAGCTGCAAATTAGTAAACAAGAGTTTTCTATAGAAAACTGGCAAGTTCACATTCCTTGTCAACAAAGATACTAAGAATCTTGGGGTACATTTTCTCTCATAATTGCCCATGAGTGCCCAATGCCAAGTTTCTGTATCAGGGGAGAAGGAAACAGAGAGGCATGGCCATAGAAACCATAGGAAAATTCATCCTTAAAATGCCTATGTCATTGACAAGCGAAACAGAGAGATGCATTGACGGAGGAGCTTCAAGCATGAAGGACAGGTCAGAGGTGACGTTATCCAGAGTCAAAGTTTCCCCGTGAGTGTCATCTGAGCGTTTTCTTGGGGACTGCAGGGGCGCGCTGCTTCGTGACACATCTCATTATCCGCTGGACAGATCGAGCTCCTGTAGTGCCCAGGGTCTCTTAAACTGCAACTTTAGTTCCTTCCTAGAGGAATATCCTTTTTTCACAAAAATGACTCTTCGCCTGCTGGAGGACAGTTCTCATACTTCATGATGTCCTTTCCCCTCAAGGTTTCATAATGAACAGCTGGTTACCAATACGACAAGGATGTAGAAATTTTCCTGGTTGTTCAGTGAGTAAATGGTGGCCCTAGAATTTGAATTCAGATAGGTCTGATTCTAGAGAGCAAGAGTTTTCTTATATAACAGACTCTCTTAAGCTTTACCCACTTCGACCCTTTTCACTTATCATTTGTCCCCTTATTGTACAAATACTTCACAAGCATAAAGAAGGAAAATCAGTTATAGGGGAAAATCTGCTTATTCTTAAGAAAGTTTTACATTACACTTATTTTGAGTCATTTTCTTGGGAAGTTATAGCAAGATGAAATTTCTGACATACTTCTTTCCTAACCAAGAACACTTTTGAGAACATTATTTCATGGAGATGTTAAGAAAACAAATATAAAAATAATCTGGGTACATCAAGTTAGAACTATCCCCTTTAATTTTCAGCTAGTGAGAGCAGAGGTAAGATATACCTTTTTTTTTTGAAGGCCAATTTGGCAATGGCCATCCAAAGCTTTAACTTTCTGCATACACTTAAATAGAATACATTCATTCTTTCATCTATACAGTCAATTCATGTTTACTTATTGAACATCTAGGAAGGCAGGTATTTCTAGTTTTTTTGGAGCACAGTGATGAAGGATTTATGAAACTAAAAATTCTAGGGTGGGAGGATAGGAAAGTACATTTATACTAAGATAAGAGGACTTATGCTGTGGTGAAAATAAAGCAGGGTGTTGACAGGGTGAGTCTGGAAGTGCGGGAGGAAAGAGAGTGATGGGTGGTAAACTAATTTTGGGGTGAATTAATGGAGAGGCTCCTAGAAAGACCTGGATGAAGAGTTTCTGGAAGAGCAAAGAGTCTTGAGGCAGGAATATTGCATTCAGGGAACAGTGGGAGGGCCAACTAAGCTGGAGAGGAGAGTGTAGCAAGGAGCAGCTGGAGACACAGGTAGGACCCTGTAGAAACAGGTAGACACAGAGCTCAGAGAACTTAGAAGCTTTGAAAGCCATGATAGGGACTGGATCCCAAGTGCTCTAGGTGCAGAGATCACCATGATCTGTCTTTACATTCATAAGATTTCTTACTCTGAGGGGAAAAATCTAATGTGTTCAAAGCAGAAACTGGGAAACCAAGTATCAAACTATAGCAGAAAGAGGAAAAATGATAGACTAGGGTGATAGACAAGAAGGGATGTTCTAGGGAGATGGACTAGGGAGAGACAGATGAGGGTGCTGGACTATGAGGGGGCCTGGACTAGGGGAAGATGGACTAGGATGATGGATTAGGGAGCAAGGGAACTGGGGGGATGAATTAGGGGGAGATCTCTGGAGTGATGGACTAAGGAGGAGATAGACCAGGTTGATGGAACAGAGGGGAAGAAAATTGAGGGGATGAACTAGGAGGAGATATTCTAGGGTAATGGACCAAGGAGAGACAGGCTAGGGTGATGGATTTTGGGGGCAGGTCAACTAGAGCGAGGCACTAGGGGGAGCTGTTCTAGACTGATGGACTCGGGAGAGCTGTTCTAGGGAGATGGACCAGGGGCAGACACACTAGGCTGGTGGATTAGGGGCAGGTGAACTAGAGCGGTTCACTAAGGGGAGCTGTTCCAGGGTGATGGACTCGGGAGATGGGTGAGGGGGAAGGGGACCAGCTGTACGGGGACATGGAGTGAAACTGAAGAGGTGGAAATGGTGAACAGTTACGAGATTTGGGATAAATTTGATGTCAGAGCTGGCATAACCGGCCAGATGATCTCCCACGGAGGTCTGTGGTACTAATTTCACTTCTGGAAATTTATTCTAAGGTAATAATCATGGATCTCCACAAAGATACCTTTATAAGAACGTTCATGATTGGCAATGGCAAAATGTTAGAAATAACTTGTACTTCTCAAACTTCTAACCTAGTTAAAAAAAATTATGAAAAGTCCTGGAATGATACAAATAAAAAATTAGCAGATATCTTATCTTGGATAGTGAGATTTTTCAGTCATTATTTTTCTTTCATGTTTGTTTGTATTTTTAAATGTTTAAAACGAGACTGTTTTATTTTGTATAACAACAACAACAACAAAAACTCAAAGTTATGTTTCAAAAGTAAACTTGTCCTTATTTGACTGCATTTCTGCACAGCAGCGTCCAATGATTTTCCATCTAAAATGTATCCCAAGAACTCAGTTCAGTTGGACATCCTCTGAGGATTTCACAAATACTCATGATAGATTTACTATGTAGCAGTATGAGCCCAAGCTGAGACTGACACTGGGATTCATACATGTCTGGGGAGCTGGCCGGGTGCATGTTTATTTATATGTGTAGTTTGCACTGGTTAGAGGGGGTGGATGGAGAAGGCTGCAGGGAAAGAGGAATGGTGAGAACAACTCAGTGCCTATGACGTGTCTGGCACGGTCCAGGGACTAAAATTGAAGGAGCTATTTATTCAAAGATTCTGGGAGGCACAAAAGTACAAAGAAGGCATCCGCAGTGCCCAGGAGATGAAACATGGCACAGAATGGGTGCAAATATGCTCTTCGTCACTCTGGGGGAGATCATAGTCAAATCTGGGCATTTTAAAGATGTCTGAAAATGCAGAGCATCTGGAAGTTCCAGTCCCGGGACTACACTCATACAACAGAACCCTTGGAAGTGCTAAGATCCCCTCTCCAAGTGGATTCATCAACTTCCAACATAAAAGAGGGGGTGCTGGGAAATTATAGGAAGGGCATGATGACACTTTACCGACAAAGGTCTGTCTAGTCAAGGCTAGTGGTCATGTATGGATGTGAAAGATGGGCCAAAAGAACGCTGAGTGCCAAAGAATTGATGCTTTTGAACTGTGGTGTTGAAGAAGACTCTTGAGAGTCTCTTGGACTGCAAGGAGATCAAACTGGTCCATCCTAAAGGAAATCAGTCCTGAATATTCATTAGGACTGATGCTGAAGCTGAAGCTCCAATACTTTGGCCACCTGAGGCAAAGAGCCAACTCATTGGAAAAGACCCTGATTCTGGGAAAGATTGAAGGCAGAAGGAAAGGACATGACAGGATGAGATATTTGGATGGCATCTCTGACTCGATGGACATGAGTTTCAGCAAGCTCCAGGAGTTGGTGATGGACAGGGAAGCCTGGTGTGCTGCAGTCCATAGGGTCGAAAAGAATCTGACATGACTGAGCGACTGAACTGAATGGAGGGATTAATGTGACCCTGTTTATTTACAAAGGGTAGTGCAATGTGGGGGAAACTGAGGTGACCATAGAATACAGTCTCAGCTCCCAAACCGTAGAGATGGAGAGGACACTGGAGGTTTTCTCATATCTTCATCTAGCTCCACAACCACCCAGAGAGACGTTTTCACTCCCTGAATACCCCTGATGGTACTGACTGACTCCTTTTTTGGTGATGATATTACTTTGTTTTTGTGTAGTCGCTTAGTCCTGGTGGCTCAGAGGTTAAAGCGTCTGCCTCTGATGCGGGAAACCCAGGTTCGATCCCTGGGTTGGGAAGATCCCTTGGAGAAGGAAATGGCAACCCACTCCAGTATTCTTGCCTAGAGAATCCCATGGATGGAGAAGCCTGGTAGGCTACAGTCCGTGGGGTCACAAAGAGTCGGACACGACTGAGCGACTTCACTTTCACTTTCAGTCATGTCTGACTCTTCACACCCCCATGGGCTATAGCCCACCAGTCTCCTCTGTCCATAGGATTTTCCGAGCAAGAATTCTGGAGTGGGTTGCCATTTCATTCTCCAGGGGATCTTCCTAACCCAGGAATTGAACCCTCATCTGCCGCTTGGCAGGTGGATTCTTTACCACTGAGCCACCAGGGAAGCTTACTTTTCTGGTGTATCAGGATAAATTTCTCCCTCTTCTCTCCTAGTCTTGTTGTCTAGAAACATGGACCGAGCTATCATGGCTGAGAAGGTGAGTATTAGTGGGAGCCAAAATCCAAGTGGGTTTCCCTGGTGGCTCAGCTGGGAAAGAATCCGTCTGCAATGTGCGAGACCCAGGTTTGATCCCTGAGTTAGGAAGATCCCTTGGAGAAGGGAAAGGCAACCCACTCCAGTATTCTTGCCAGGAGAATTCATGGACTCTATAGTTCATGAGGTAGTAAAGAGTTGGACATGACTGAGCAACTTTAATACACACAAAAAATCCAGTCTGCACTCTGCTCTCCAAGTTGTGTGTCTAGGATTGGTGAAATGAGGTAGGTTTTTAACTTGCTGAAAGAAAGCACACATTAATTCAAAAAATTAATTTGCTCTAAAGGATGCTTTATTCTTTCTTTTAAAAATTATTCACTCAAAGCAATCATGCGTGCTGAAGGCTGTGCCAATCAAGGGCCAGGTTCCACAACAGTCCTCAGCTTTGTCTTCAGCACTTCTAGTATGCTGCCGAACAATTTCAGCCCTGACGGTTCTTGAAGCAGTCTTGGTGCTGTAACAGTCATCTTTTAATTCCATAGACTCTATCCTTGTGGCAAGTCCCTCCAGCTCTAAGTATTTGATGTATCATTCAACTCCTCTACACATTCTAAGATATGTTAACAATTGCCCAACACATTTCTTATCTGTATTCAAGAAAGCCTTCTTTCACCCCTCCAATAGTGCATGGCCCAGGGTGTACCCAGTATGTATTCACAGCCTCACTTCTCTCCAGAAATCCCAGTCAGATCCTTATTCTACATCTCTTTGGCAGATATTCACACTCAAAGACCTACGTGATTGCTTACACCTTTTGCTTGCTTCTGCATCTATAGCTGGTCTCCAATTATTTCTTGAGCTTTTGTTTTTTCTTCCTTCAACTTGATGATAAACTCTTTGATGGTGATTCTGTGTACACAGAAGTCATGCAGTAACTGTGTGCTGATTGATTTAATTCCCTTGCTGCTCTGTGCCCACGGCCCACTCTCTGCCTCTCCCTCCCCTGGTCACCTGGTTAAATTGGCTTTTGATAAATACTTACTGAATGAAATAATGAACCAGCACTAACTAAATATAAGGTGTTATTGTAATAATTGGCTGGGTCAGACAGATACTTGGATACCATGTGGAATGCTGTGGCAGCACTGGAATGCCACTGGATATATGGAGGTCTGGCAGACAGCAAACTGTGGTTGGATCTGGGCACAAGAGGGTGAGGGTGGGAGCGGGAAAAACTGAGCAGGAGTCATTATGTCTGGGATGAAGTGGAAGGTCTGAGCAGGGAAGAAAGCAGCCCCACAGCAGACTGGCCCTCAGTATCACAAATGCAGGCGTGAAAATCAACGATAGCTGTCACAACAACAACAATGATACAATAATATTGTGAAAAGGAAGCTATCCCATGGTTTGATGTTAGCTTAATGATTTTTCTCAGGTTCCTGAATAGCCTTCCCACCTATGGAACCTAAAACACAGTTTGGAAAAGAAAAGTCATAAAGTATATTAAGTTTTGAAAAATGGCAGTCGAAGAAGACTCTTGAGAGTCCCTGGGACTGCAAGGAGATCCAACCACTCCATTCTGAAGGAGATCAGCCCTGGGATTTCTTTGCAAGGAATGATGCTAAAGCTGAAACTCCAGTACTTTGACCACCTCATGCGAAGAGTTGACTCATTGGAAAAGACTCTGATGCTGGGAGGGGTTGGAGGCAGGAGGAGAAGGGGATGACAGAGGATGAGATGGTTAGATGGCATCACTGACTCGGTGGATGTGAGTCTGAGTGAACTCCGGGAGCTGGTGATGGATAGGGAGGCCTGGTGTGCTGTGATTCATGGGGTCGCAAAGAGTTGGACACGACTGAGCGACTGAACTGAACTGACGCATACTGGAGAATTTGAGTAAAGTTGCGGTGATGACTACAAATCATTTCAAAATGTGTCAGGAACCAGATGGACTGACGGAGGGAGAGAGGTCTACAGATTGCTAGATATGCATGTGATAAGGCAAATATAGTGAAACACTTGTTGTAGAAAATAGATGGTACATGTATATAAACATGTTGACTGTAAACTATTTCAGTGTTTCTACATGTAAACATGTTGGTGAAAATACACTGGAGAGCAATTGTTTCAGTTTGTTTGAAAAGAAGCACGTTGATCCTGCAATGACAGAAGCAAAATGCAGTTCACTAGACAGACTTTTCCAGAGTGGGAATAGTCAGTCTCCGATTTTTGTGTTTTTTTTTGAGACTATGTTTACTATCTTATTACATAGATGGGGAAACTAAACTTTACAGAGAATAAACTTATTTTTAAGAAAATACTTTTAAGCATCGAGAACAAAGCTAATGCTTTTGATTGGCTCTTCCAGTTTGCTTGTTTGGATCAAGCTCCAGATAAAGCCCAGCCTTTCCAACTGATGCACATCTTGGCTTCTCAGGCTTGTTTAATTTATAAATACCTGCTTTCTTTCCACCTTTGTTCTTTCTTTCATTCTTTCTTAAATATTTATTTATTCATTTATTTGACTGCCCTGGGTGTTGGTTGAACATGTGGGATCTGGTTCCCTGACCAGGAATCGAATCCAGGCCCTCAGCATGCAGTCTCAGCCACTGGACCACCAAGGGAGTCCTCCTTCCTTCCTTTTCCTTTTTATCTTGCAAATTACTTGTTAAGGAAACCGAATCATTTATCTTGTACAAATTCCAACAGCCTGACTTCCACTAATTACACCTCCATGTTGTCATCAAAGGTGTTTCTTTGTTCCTCGAACTTCCTGAACTGCTGGCTTGGCCTAGAGGAGGGCCGAGATTCAAGTTTGATTTCTTAGCAAACTGTTTCATGAGAAGTGTGTGCTCTTCCGTGATGAGGTCCACAATGCCTGATTCCTTCTCTTTTTAGAGGTTAGCAGCCACAGATGTTCACCGTCTAGAGCCAGTAGTTTCACTGCTGCTGCTAAGTCGCTTCAGTCGTGTCCGACTCTGTGTGACCCCATAGACAGCAGCCCACCAGGCTCCCTCGTCCCTGGGATTCTCCAGGCATGAACACTGGAGTGGGTTGCCATTTCCTTCTACATCTCCGAATTTATAAAGGGTTTTAGAGTATACCTAATACAAAACATGAAGACTGAAAGAAAAGACTTTGGAGCCAGACCGGCTGCTTTCTGATTGCTAGCTGTGGACAAGCCATTTAAATCCTTTGTCCCTTGGTCCTTCCGTTTGTAAAAGCCCTATAATAAGTCTTCCTAGAGATGCTGTAATGTTGAAATAAAGCAGTGAATTAAAATAGCTTAGGAAGGAAAATAACAAGCTCTGTATTGACACTAGTTATAATAATAATGTTGTTGTTGTTGTTATTACATTGTCCCATTGGCTTTAAGAATAGGAATAATCAATTTGCTTTACAGCAGAGGCAACTAAGGTTTAGAGAGAAGTCTTTCATCTAAGACCATGGAGATTAGTCAGAGGTAATACTGGCATGAAACTCAAGTCTTCTTTTTCTCTTTTGAAATATGCTTCCTTATTTCTCAACTGTCATTCAGATTTTCAATCATCTCTAAGGTGGAAAAAGAAAGCAATGGGCCCAGCAGAATGCTTGGTACATGGCAGGGTACTTAAAAAGACAAGTGAATGATAAAAGCTCGTTTATAGCACTCGCTGTGTCTCCTCCCCTGCTAAAGCACTACACATCATCTCAAAGCATCATATAAAACCTCTGAGTTTAGTTTTACTGCCTTTACTTTTCAGATGAGAGAAGAGAATTTAGGAAGCGTATATTGCCCCAAACCCCACAACTAGCATGTCTGAGCCACAGTTCCACCTGGTTCCAAAGTCCCATGCCTTTTAAACAATACTGCAACACTTTCTTGAATGAAGGCGAGGCTGCTTCAAAGCTGAGCCGAATGGTAGAAATTAAGAGACATGAGCCATTCTACCCTTAATCCACAGAGCTCCCCCTGGGTCCTTCTCATCATAGATGCATTGTATTACTAGCAAATGTGAATGTTCTGATGAATTAGGCAAACACTCCAATTGCCTGTACATTGCAACATCTTCCCTTCAAAGGCCAGGGAATGTAGACTGTACGTTCTTTGTCCAGCTTGTCTGAATGCGTCAACACTGTTTGGGAGGCACAGAGGTGGACGCTTTCCTAGCAGGGGTGAGGCCCCCTCCTGCATATCCAGCTCCTGTATTTGTAACATTGCCATGTGCTGTACCACTGGGCCAAGGAATGAAGGGGCCCATGGTCCCAGCCACCTCCGATTATGCAAGCCAAGAAAAACTTGCAAATCGCATGAGAAAAGGAGGCAGTCCCCAAACATCTTTATTTGTTCATTTCTGTGCCCTGACACTTTGATTGCAGTCTTGCACTTAGAAATTTCAAGATAAGTATCAGCAGCTGGACACAGGGTAAATCAGAGACACAGACTCTGTAAATATTGGAGTTTCGAAAGCACAAAATGATGTCCCATGGCTTGGAGCACCGAGCCCAGCGGGAAGGGAGGGGGACTGAAGCTCTGGCTTTGGCAAAGTCAACCTTCTGAGAAACTTGTGGACATGTCTGTACATGCCTGGACTTGCCTGACAAAGCCAAGCAGAGATTTCAGAGTCTGCCAGATCCAGATACGAGTGGCCTGTTTGCTCGGAACCAAAAAGGAACAGTCAGAGGAAATGAAGGATTAGGATGAAGAAACAAAAGATTAGAGGGCTGAAATCTGTTAACAGAACGAGGGTGCAGGCTGGGTAGTCATGATAATGCTAGGCAGCTGAGCAGCCATCTATTGAGTGGCTCCCATTGACAAGATCCAGGGCTGGACTTTTCACATCCACTCACACAATTAGCTCTACCAGTCATTTGGAATTTGGACTGAATTTGCCCCCATTTTAAAGATATTAAAAAAAAAGAAACTGAGATTAAGTGGTTGGAGAATGGTATCAAGGTCAGAAATCAGCAAGTAACAGGAAAAGAAGGTTACAGCACATGCTGGTCAGACCCAGACCCACCATGTGTTACATCTTGAGATGGCTCCATGACTGCCTCACATGGATTTAAACAAAGAAGGAACCCAGGATCTAAACTCCCCCAGAGGCAGAATAAAGAATAACCATTCTACCTGATTCTAAAATGTTCAAAGAGGTTATATAATCTATTGGATGCAGAAGAGATAAAAGTACCTAAAAGGGTTTTGCCTCAAGGACAATTTATTTCATATACTAGATATGCATTTTAGCTAGTAAATATTCATTTTTTCTCCTTCTCCTGAGATAAGCAATGAGAAGGGGAATTCTATTTGAGAGGAGAGGAATAAAAAGAAACAGAAACTCTCTCTTCAGGGGTTGAAATAATGGGTGGTACTGATCTCTCAGCATACTATAAGCAGGGATTAAAGAGTTTTGCTGGTAAAATCTGTCAGGAAGATGGACAGAATGCATGGCCGACACTGGGCGTCAGAGCAATCTGATCAGCTGAATGAGAGTGTAGATACATCGATGAGTGAAGTTCGGAGAACAAGTAAAGCCAGGTAACATGCTGTAGCTACATTGAGAAGCTTAGCACATTATTTAAGATACTGTGATTACAAGTAACAGAATTCAACTCAAGGTAGCGTCAGCCAAAAAAAAAAAAAAAAAAAACAAAGTGAGAATTAGTGAGAGCACACAGGGTTTCTCTTGCAATAACCTGTGTAAAATACAATGGGAGAAAAGTTTAAGCTGCCTGGGAGAATAGGGAGAAATGATACTAGAGAGGAGACAGAATTCCAAATCCTGAAGTTCTCTGTAGACCCCAGGAAGGCACTTGGATTCAATTCTAAAGGCAACAAGGAGCCAGAGAGGAGGTAACATGACCAAGAAGCATGAAATGGGATTACCAGATAAAAAGATCATTTGCTTTGCTGGAAGGGTTAAAGAAAGGAAGGTGTCAAGGATGACTTGATTTTCTTGGCTGTGTCTATAGTAGTAACAGAGATGAGGTGGGAGAAAATGGTTAGCGATGCATTTAGTTTGGGACAGATTGGGTTTGAGATGTCTATAGGCCTTCCAAAACATACTGATAGAAAGTTGGAGGCACGGGGGTGCTGCTCAGCACAAGTGTTGGAGTTGGGGTTAAGAATGTGACGCTGCCAGCGTGGAGATGCTAAGTGAAACCACAGCAATAGCTCAGGACATCTGAGGAAGTGATGAAAGGTGTGAGAGCAGGAAGGAGAATACAGACTCTAACAAATAAACAAATAGTAATGGGTCAGGCATATTAAGAAGAATGCCTTCAGAGTCCCTAAGAGAAGCCAGAGAGATAAGAGGAAATTATAAAAGGATTACTTCCAGAATGGCAAGGCAGAAACCTCTGAAAATCCACTCCTCCATCCAAGCAAGGGAACACTGAAACAACTGTCAAAATCAACCTTTGCAGAATGCTAGATATTAACCAAAAGCTGGCAATAATCTGAAGAGATTTTGTTGAAGGAAAACAGCTGAACCTCAGTAACAATACTAAGCAGCTTTGTGGCATTTTAACATGCCATATAGCTATCTTTTTCCTTCCCAAACCACAGACTCATAATCAAGGTAGCTGTGAAATGCACAATCTAGAAAAGGCAGAGTTTAGGAATCTCCCCAAAGCCCCATTCTCAGAGAATTATTACTATTTGATTTGTCTGGAAGCTCCCTGGAATACCCGTTCACAGGGCTTGTCTTTATGTGACCTGACCCCCAACTCATTGGAAAAGACCCTGATGCTGGGAAAGACTGAAGGCAAAAAGAGAAGAGGGTGGCAGAGGATGAGATGGTTTGACTCAATGGACATGAATCTGAGCAAACTCTGGAGGATAGTGAAGGATAGGGAAGCCTGGGGTGCTGCTGTCCACGGAGTCATGAGACAAGACCTAGTGACTGAGCAACAAAAGGCTCCAGAAATACAGGTTGTTTTAATTTCTAAAAAATCAATCAAGATAACATACCATATTAATAAAGGACAAAAACCACGTCATCATTTCAGTACACACTTTTAAATGACTGGACAAAATTCAATATTCTTCCATCACAAAACAACTCAAAAACTATAGATAGAAACTTTTCAACTTTAAAATGCATTTCAGAAAATCCCATGGCTAATATCATGCTTAATAGTGAAAGACTGAAATCTTAGGATCAAAAACAAGGACACACCTTCTTACTATTGCTATCTATTGCTCTAGGCCCTAATTAGGACAATTAGTCAAAAAAAGAAAAAAGGTCATCCAAACTAGAAAGAATAAAATGAAACTATCTCTATTTGTGGATGACATGATTATTTATATCAAAAATTCTAACGAATCCTAGAGAAGGAAATGGCGACCCACTCCAGTATTCTTGCCTGGAGAATTACGTGAACAGAGGAGCCTGGTGGGCTACAGTCCATGAGGTTGCAAAGAGTCAGACATGACTGAACGACTAACACACACACACACACACACACACACACACACACACACACAAGGAATCCACAAACAAGTATTAAAACTAATAAGTAAGTTCAGCAAAGCTACAGGATACAGAATCAATATGCAAAAATCAATTGTATTCTATACACTAACAATCAACATTTCAAAAAGAAAATTAAGAAAATAATTTCATTTATTATAGCAATTGAATGCCTAGAAATAAATCCTTATATTTGCAGTTAATTAATTTTTGATATTGCCCAGACAAACCACAAGAAAAGAACAGTCTTTTCAGCAAATAGTGCTGTGACAACTGGATATATACATTGAGAAGAAAGAAGTTGGACCCCACACAATATGAAAAAACTAACTCAACTGGATCCTAGACTTGAATATCAGAAATTAAACTACAGAATTCTTAAAAGTAAACATAGTATTAACTATTCATACCTTGGAATTAAACAAGCATTTCTTAGATATGACACCAAAAGTATAAATGCAAAGAGAATAAGTAGATAAACTGGACTTTGTCTAGTTTAAAACCTTTTTGCTTCAAGGGCATCATCAATAAAATGAAAAGATAATCCACATAATAGGAGAAAACATTTGAAAATTATTTTTATGATAA
>SJYC01112323.1:0-19287 GCA_006408675.1 Madoqua kirkii | reverse complement strand
GTCCAAAATAAATAAAAATTTATTACAACTCTATAGTAAAAAGACAGATAACATAACTTACAGGCAAAATATCTGAATGCACATTTATCTCTTAGAAATAAACTCAAGAAAAATGAAAATATATTCCCACATAAAAACTTGAACACAAATATTCACAGTATAATTATACATAGCTGCCAAAAAAGTAGCCAAAGCAAATATCCATCAACAGATAAATGAATAAGCAAAATGGGGTATATCCATATAACAGAACATTATTTAGCCACAGAAGAATGAAATACTGAAATGCTACAGCATGAATTAGCCTTGAAAGTATTATTTTATGTGGAAGCAGCCAGTAACCAAATATCACATTGAATAGTTACACTTACTTAAAATGACCAGAATAGACCAAAAAAAAAAAGAGTAAAATAAAGTAGCTTAGCGGTTGCCTGGGACTGGGTAGGGGAAGGGAATTAGAAATGACTGCTACAGGATATGAAATTTCTTTGAAGTGATGTAAATGTTCAGTAATTAGATAGTGGCGGCTGCTGCTGCTGCGAAGTCACTTCGGTCGTGTCCGACTCTGTGCGACCCCATAGACTGCAGTCCACCAGGCTCCCCCATCCCTGGGATTCTCCAGGCAAGAACACTAGAGTAGGTTGCCATTTCCTTCTCCAATGCATGAAAGTGAAAAGTGAAAGTGAAGTTGCTCAGTCCTGTTTGACTCTTTGCAGCCCACCAGGCTCCTCTGTCCATGGGATTTTCCAGGCAAGAGCACTGGAGCGGGTTGCCATTGCCTTTTCTGACATAGTAGCTACTGTTATATAACTCTGCAAATATATTTTAAAAACACTGCATTGTATTTTTAAAAGGTAAATTTTCTGATGCAGGAATTGTATCTCAACAGAGCTATTACAGAAAGAGAAGAAAATGTCAGGAGACACAGTGACAGCGATATCATATGCTGTGAATGACCATTTATATGAGGAAGAGAAACATTTACAGGATTCATAGCAGTGGAAGTTGTTGATGAACTGGATAATTAGATAGTGGAGAGGTGGGGAAAAGCAAGTTTGATTCATCAGCCAGTATTCATGAGTTGCAAATTACACACCGGCATTTGCCATTCAGTTGAGAAATGAATGAAAGGAAGGAAGGTAGATGGTATAATGTGTAGAACTGAAAATGGAGGAAGAGAAAGGGAGAGATTAGAAGTAAAGACAATTTTTATAGAAATTTGGTTGCAAAGAACAGAAAAAATATGTTAGTATTTGAAAAGAGACATAGATTTAGGCTTCTTTGTAACTTGTTAATCTGAGAGAAATTTAAATATCTTAACATGAGTGAACTAAACTCTACTGCTGATGGGAGCAGTTCATGGGAGCAAGAGGGCTGAGGTTGCTGACGCATTATAGGGAGATGACTGCTCAAAGGACAAAGTTCTGGAGTTCACCAGAACTCCGATTAAGGAATTATCTTTAGATAGTAAGGGAGAGACATAAATGAATGTTTTCTGTGATAGGAGGAACCGAGGATGAATAGGCAGCTTATCTTGAAGACTTGTGTGAGAATGTTGAAGGAATTCCCCAGTGCTGGCTCCTATTATAAAGGAGGGTTTATCTGTGGGAGCCAAGAAAGAATTGATGGAACTTTCAGACCCAAAAGGAGGTGGTGAGACAGTTGCAAAGAAGAAAGCCTGAGAGTAGCCGTGTGAACTGGAAACATGAAAGAGTGCTCTCAGTGTAGAGGGCTCAAGTGGAGTTTGGGGCTGTAAACTTACTGTAGCTTCAGCCCTCAGCACTGGGCAATCATTCCTTCTTCCGGGGTTTAGCAGTCGTATCCAGAGGCAACACTAATAAGGAAGATCTCTGGATGTGTTCAGGAGAGTTTTCCCAGAGAGGCAGTGAATGTTCCACAGTGAAGGAAATGAAAACAGTTTATGGACAAAGCAGTCCTTTAAAGTGGGCATCAAGAATTGAAGCTATAGAGAGGAAGTAAAGCCTGGGCATGACTGATGGGGAGAAAGGAGAGGGGGTCAAAGAACTGGAGAGGTTTTCTCTCCCGTTCCTGGTCTGTTTTTATCTCCTCTTACCCCTCTTTCCACCAGCCTTCTCCTTCTACATCTCCTTCTTAAAGACATGCTTGTTTAAAATTGCTTTTCGGCTCAGTTGGTCATGCTCTTGATGGATGAGTTCATCAGTTCTTGGAGAAGTCTTAATGTACTGGCAATTGGATGAGACGTAGGTCAATTTAGGATACTACATGGTCAGCTCAATGGCTAAGCGTGAACAGAGGAGTTCTTATTAGATTTTCACAACAACTCTGTCCTATAAGTGAGGCAAAGAGAAGAATCTACTGTCCCAGGGGAAATGTGAGGGACGTTCCAAGTACAGGGTTGGAATCCAAGCCTGTCTTGTCTGGTTCTTCTCCATTCTATGTGGACAGATAATTTAATTTGTAAATGAGAATACATACATTCAATGCAGTAAATAGAGCACCCTCCTTATTTGGAAGAGTGACATTTAATCATAGAAAATCCTTAAAATCATAATCCATCACACACTTTAAATATAATTATTACTTTATTCATGTAGCTCTTCCTTGGCTTTCTAAGCTATCTTTTCAATATGTTCAGCCATTGCCCATCCCTCTCCCTGCAAGCATTTTCTTTAAATTTTAGCCCAAACATAAGTTAGGCAACATCTTACATATGATCTGAGAAGGGTCACTACTTTCATGGGCCTCGTAATCCAACTGAGAATACAAAATATGTTTGCATAATGCATATTTGAGT
Organism: Madoqua kirkii; assembly: GCA_006408675.1. Classification (NCBI taxonomy): domain Eukaryota; kingdom Metazoa; phylum Chordata; class Mammalia; order Artiodactyla; family Bovidae; genus Madoqua; species Madoqua kirkii. The sequence continues at coordinate 16,511 of SJYC01112323.1, read as the reverse complement.
GTATAACATATGCTATGTTGGAAAGAGTTAATTATTTATGTTAACTTTTAATTATTTTTCATGTGATGACACAGCTTTCCGAGCAAACTCATTTGAACATCTGTTCCTTCTGGTAAGTTAGAAATCAACACAGTTTTATTTAACATTATCATATCCAGACAACATTTAAATAAAATTTTTTACCGTCTGAAAATTTGATGGCAGGATTGTGTCATTTGGGTCGCTTCAAATTTAGTGTTGGTACTTAACAAACATTTGCTGGTTTTAACTGAAATGCTGAGCCAGAACAATCAGCCTTAGCACAAATGCATATCTATATTGGCTTCATACAAATACCTACAAATTTTTTAGTGTTGAGACACAGAAATCTTCACCAGCTAATAACTTTGTGATTCTAAGAAAGTCATGGAATCCCTGGATACCAGTTTGTTTCCTTGTTAAATGCGGATACTATTTTATTATTATCTAATAATAAGGATAAGTGAAAATTATCAAAGAGAAGTGAAAATTCTATGAGTTCTGGTAAATGTGCAATATGGACAGTGTCATTTCCCCAGCATAAAGCATTATTTTATGGTTGTAAGCTTGTTATGATCTTTTACAAGTTGCTATTTTATAGTTAAACCCAGAAAATACTCAAAGAGAATGAGCACACAGGTATATGCATATACACATATCGTTGTTGTTTAGTCGTGAAGCCGTGTCTCTTTTGTGGCCCTGTGGACTGCAGCCCACCAGGCTTCTTGGTCCATGGGATTTCCCAGGCAAGTGGCTTTCCTGTGGCTCAGACGGTAAAGGATCTGCTTGCAATGAGGAAGACCTGGGTTCGACCCCTGAGTCAAGAAGATCCCCTGAAGAAGGAAAGGACAGCTCCTTCTGGCATTCTTACTGGAAAATCCCATGGACAGGGGAGCCTGGGGAGCCACCGTCCATGGGGTCACTAAGAGTTGGACACAACCGAGCAACTTCACTTTCACTTTTCACTTTCACACACTGGAGAAGGAAATGGCAACCCACTCCAGTGTTCTTGCTTGGAGAATCCCAGGGATGGTGGAGCCTGGTGGGCTGCCATCTATGGGGTTCCACAGAGTCGGACACGACTGAAGCAACTTAATAGCAGCAGCAGCAAGCGACCAGCGTGAGCAGCAGCAGGCTTCTCTGTCCATGATACCCCAGGCAAGAATACTGGAGTTGGTGTCATCTCCTTCTCCAGGGGATCTTCCTGACCCAGAGATCAAACCCAAGTGTCCTACCCTGGCAGGTGGATTCTTTACCCCTGCGTCACCAAGGAAGCTCGAATACACGTGCACATGAACAAATGTTTTCTTTTGAAAAGCCATTAGACCGAAGAATCAAATATCTTCATCCCTGATATGGATGACACTACAGAGAATAAGGCTCGTTGTCGTGAAGTCGCTCAGTCGTGTCCGACTCGTGGCAACCCCATGGACTGTAGACTACCAGGTTCCTCTGTCCACGGGATTTTCCAGGCAATAGTCCTGGAGTGGATTGCCATTTCCTTCTCCAGGGGATCTTCCTCACCCAGGGATCGAACCCAGGTCTCCCACATTGTAGACAGACGCTTTACTGTCTGAGCCACCAGGGAAGCCACAGAGAATAAGAGATGGATCTAACTCCTGATGGCTGTTACTAGCTGGTCATGTAGGAAGAAAAATATCCTTAAATGTTTTTATTTGATACCACCTTTAAGCTTTGAAGCAGAAGATAATTGGTACAGATTGACATTTAAATGAGGCATCTCCACCCATGCAACTTGGGTCTGGACAGTAATCTGGGAGGTGAGAAGGGGCTGCCTTGTGTATTGCAGAAAGCTGAGTAGCATCCCTGCCCTCTGCCTCCTGGATGCCAGTAGCGCACTGCCCTTCCTGCAGGCATGACAGCCCCAAATGCCTCCAGATGTTGCTGAAAGTCCACTGGGAAGAAAGTGAAATTATCCCCAGGTGAGAAATACTGCTTTAAATAGTATGAAGCAACATGTTCATGCAGTGCTTTGCAAAGCTCCTTTAAACAGATTATATATTAAATTCCTTACAACATCTAAGACTTTGAAAAAGTAAATGACTTGTCCAAAATCCCACAGCTGGGGATCATGGGAAGCCAGAATTCAACCTCACTCTCCTAATGTCTCCAATTCATGCTTACACCACAGCTCATCTTATGCAGAAACTTGGAAGAACCATAAATGACCTAACCAAGAATTCTGCTTCCTAGCTCCTCACAGATGGGTGAAGGGATATCTCAAAGAGAGAACCATGCCTCGCCCTCTTTCATTCTTTAACCCATTTTCCCCTTTAACTCGTTTTCCCTGTTTTCTTTAGCTCTTAACCCCCTTGTTCCCTGATTAATAAGACAATGAGAGTGTGGCTTCTGTGAGCCCTGTTATTCTATGGGACAACTAGAGTTCAACCTAGCAACTAAAGGCTGCTGTTTCCACCTTGTCTGGAAGTTCCTTTTCTTTTGGATTCACTTAATCTTAGGATGTGCTTGCTTTTCTCAGCTCTTGCTGCCATGTGATGAGCTCTAAATTGGGTTTTGTTCCTATGTGACCCTCGATCTATTTTTCAGTTGAGCCAAAGCTAGGAAGTAGCATGACCAACTTATCCTGGTTTATCTGGGACTTTCCTGATTTTATCACTAAAAGTCCCAAATCTCAGGAATCCTACAGTCCAGAGGTAGAATGATATCCCTCATGTAACTGACTGATGATCTCAGAAACTTGGAAGATTTAGAAGGTAAAAACAGTCTTCAGATTGGTATAGAACCACTCACTGGTTCCCTGACATTAGACCAGAAAGAGAATCTTGGAGCAGTCACTGACTTTTAATAAGGTACTTGAATGCAGAAAGAGAGAGAGATGAGGATGTCTGAATATGCTGATATGTTGGCATGACAGTATGTTGACATGACTTGCATGGACAGATGAACGATTCCTTTAATATAGGTTCTGACTTAGAGCTTAACATATTCATTTGTTTTATTCTCAGAATACATCATAATATCTAAAAATAAGTATCAATATCTCCAGTTTATAGACAAGCAAGTCAAGACTCATTTGAATAAGTCCTTTGAGGACACGTAGACATTTCAAGGCACAGCTGGGATTTGAACCCAAATCTAATCAATTCTAATCTCTCATCTCAAGTCTTTCCCTCCTTCTCTATATCTGACATCTAGAAATTTTTATTATCAAAAGGCAATAGGCAGCTATTACTGCTCACCAAATTCCTCTGTTGGAAAAAAGGACAAGAGTCATAAATAGGTTTTCTACTTAATCCAATTCACATTCAATTAATATTTAGTGAGGGTCTTTAGAGGACTGGAAACTGCACAATATTTTTAATGAAATGAAGTCTGAAAATTCTAATCTTTCCTGATATAAGAAACTTTGAAGTTGTTTTTTTTTTTTCCCCACTAGCTTTTGAGAGAGACTCTTTTTCTCTCAGTACACATCAAAGTGCATTCAAGGGTAAAAGGGCTTATTTTCTGTTATCTAAAATACTTATGGTATTTTAAAGTAGATTATTAATGAATTATTAACACATTAATAATCCACCTAGCCATGTGACATGCTCAGACACACCTGCACAGTGTCCCACTGCACCCAGGCATACAACTTCAGTTTCCAGGAGGCGGGAGTCCAATACGTGAGGTGGGAAGAATGGTGACCTTAATATGAGCTGCAATTCCGTCTTTGTTAGCCATTTTTGTATTCCAAATTTTCAAGAACCTTTGGAGCACAAGTGTAACAACGGGACTTGATTCTGATTTCTATGATAACCACCCTGAGCCTCTCTAGTCTGTTTCTTTCTTTATTACTTCATTCACTCAACAAATATAACAGAAGTAGGGACAGAGGATACTATGGGGGCTTCCCTGGTGGCTTAGATGGTAAAGCGTCTGTCTACAATGCGGGAGACCTGGGTTCGATCCCTGGGTTGAGAAGATCCCCTGGAAAAGGAAATGGCAATCCACTCCAGGACTATTGCTTGGAAAACCCCATGGACAGAAGAGCCTGGGTAGGCAACAGTCCTTGGGGTCGCAAAGAGTTGGACACGACTGAGCAACTTCACACTCACTCACTCATAGTACTTGCTGTAATGGAATTAGCAGAATTATTGGAATTATCGAGGTGGACTGCATCAGGGATGGAGCATGATCAGAATGAAGGAGCAGCACATGCTTAGTTACAAGGTCAAGGGAAATTTTTGCTGTTTAATAGAAGCAGAAGAAACTAATTCTGAGAAGTAAATAAAGCATATTTAAAAAGGAGCAAGGGGGTAAGGCTGGAGGGGAAAACAGGACTGGAATGTAAAAGATTTGTTGTACATTTAAAGGGGCTACACCACTGAGGAGTTCAGGTACGGGTTAGATCAGTACTGTTTTCGCTTTTAAGAAATATCCCACATGCTTCATTGTGGAAGATGAACTTCAGAATATTTACTTTCGATGAGAGAGAAAAGTGCCTTGGACATGGGCACTGTTGCCAGGATAGAGAGAAGAAAGCAGATATTTAGAAAATTTCTACTGAGGGAAAGAGCCATTGTTTTGATAAGGAAAACTGAGGCCAGTGGAGAAAAGTTGTCTTGTCACACATAGACCTCATAAGAGGAATGCCCTATGAAACCTCGGTACAGAGCAGAGGGTTTGGAGACAGATAAGAATTCCATCTCAGCTCAGTTCTTTGCTACGTGTGACCTTGAACTCTATGTGCCCCCAGTTCCCTCAGGTGTAAAATTAAGATAATAATATAACAACTGATGCTTCATAGTGTTTCAAGAATTCAAAAGAACAAAGCATTTAAACCAGTAACTGGATATGGGGGCTTCCCTGGTGGCTTAGATGGTAAAGCGTCTGTCTACAATGCGGGAGACCTGGGTTCGATCCCTGGGTTGAGAAGATCCCCTGGAAAAGGAAATGGCAATCCACTCCAGGACTATTGCTTGGAAAACCCCATGGACAGAAGAGCCTGGGTAGGCAACAGTCCTTGGGGTCGCAAAGAGTTGGACACGACTGAGCAACTTCACACTCACTCACTCATAGTACTTGCTGTAATGGAATTAGCAGAATTATTGGAATTATCGAGGTGGACTGCATCAGGGATGGAGCATGATCAGAATGAAGGAGCAGCACATGCTTAGTTACAAGGTCAAGGGAAATTTTTGCTGTTTAATAGAAGCAGAAGAAACTAATTCTGAGAAGTAAATAAAGCATATTTAAAAAGGAGCAAGGGGGTAAGGCTGGAGGGGAAAACAGGACTGGAATGTAAAAGATTTGTTGTACATTTAAAGGGGCTACACCACTGAGGAGTTCAGGTACGGGTTAGATCAGTACTGTTTTCGCTTTTAAGAAATATCCCACATGCTTCATTGTGGAAGATGAACTTCAGGATATTTACTTTCGATGAGAGAGAAAAGTGCCTTGGACATGGGCACTGTTGCCAGGATAGAGAGAAGAAAGCAGATATTTAGAAAATTTCTACTGAGGGAAAGAGCCATTGTTTTGATAAGGAAAACTGAGGCCAGTGGAGAAAAGTTGTCTTGTCACACATAGACCTCATAAGAGGAATGCCCTATGAAACCTCGGTACAGAGCAGAGGGTTTGGAGACAGATAAGAATTCCATCTCAGCTCAGTTCTTTGCTACGTGTGACCTTGAACTCTATGTGCCCCCAGTTCCCTCAGGTGTAAAATTAAGATAATAATATAACAACTGATGCTTCATAGTGTTTCAAGAATTCAAAAGAACAAAGCATTTAAACCAGTAACTGGTGCACAGCAGGCACTCAGCAAATCATCACTATGATCATCATCCTGTCTCTTCCTTCTCTCAACCTACCTCAGCCTCAGATGCGAGGGAGTCCTTGTTGACCTCAGTGGATGGGCTATTTTGAATAGACTGGGCGATCCTTCTACCCCACTGCTCCTGCCTCTTCCAGTGAGAGCCTGGAGGTGCCAAGTTCTGCACCACAGGTAGGGCTCCCCTCGGGGCTGCCAGTGACTCTTTGCTTGCATGCAGATGGGGACAAAATCTGGTGTTGCCTCCTTATGCTTTGCCTGGGCAAGATGACAGACACATCTGTTTCTCTTCGAAGCTGGTTTTAGTTTTGCCTTTAGACAGAGTGAAGACAGTACCCAGGATGGGGGTGCCGTCACCGTCACCAAGGTGAAACATGTATCACTCTTCTAGGGAATGACCTTGGATAAGATGGAACCGTGCTGGGAAAAGGTGGGCACATGGAAGCAGGGCTCTTCCGCCCCATGCCTTGTAGCCTAGCCCTCAAGGCACCATGAGGTTTATTTAAGGATCATCACTGACTGTCTGCCCTTGCAGTGCCTTGTGATAGAGGAGAAGAATGGATTGGAACATTTTAATGTTCTGCCTGGGAAGACGCTAGGGCAGGGGTCCCCAACCTCTGGAATCTAATGCCTGACAATCTGAGGTGGAGCTGATGTAATAATAATAGAAATAAAGTGCACATTAAATGTAATGCCCTTGAATCATCCTGAAATCATCCCCCACCACCCAGGACCATGGATAAACTTTTCTTCTGTGAAAATGGTCCCTGGTCCCAAAAACGTGAGGAACTGCTGCGCTAAGGCACATGCCATTCAATGAGCTTCTTCTATTTTTAGATGTGGGACCTAGCCCCAACAAAAGGAGCTCGCTCAAACCCTTACATCAATTTCATGATAATAAAAATGAAATAAAGTGCCTCCTTGTTGAATAAATACAATTAACAGTACCTGCTATGCAGCAGCTTCTCAGAGCAATTCATCTGACTTTCCATCATAGTATGTTTCTTTCCTGCCTGGTTGTGTATATATGCACACATTTTTCACACCAGTAGTCTGGTGAGAAGGGCAGAGCAACCCACTCCAGTATCCTGCGTGGAGAACCCCATGGACAGAAGGGCCTGGCTAGCTACGGTCCATAGCGTCACAGAGTCAGACACAACTGAAGCAACTCAGCCTGATGAATCTCTGGGAGACGAGCTTCACCCTTTCTCACAACTGTCCTATACACAGTGCTAAACACAGTTTGGCAAATTCTCAATAATCAGTTATTGATTATTAATAATGGAAAATAGATGCATTGATTAGAATGCTAGCTCTTGGATCACACAAAGTCCACCTTAGAAGGAAGTGTACTTGAGACTCTGCCTCTTAAACAGAACCAAGAGGGCCGTATTCATCACTTGATTCACATCATTTTATTTAAACTCTTTTGGGAGTTTAGAGAGTCTCCCAAGTTCTCAAGTTGTGTAACCAAGTTACACAAAGGATTAGGAAGATAGGAAAATGTAGCCTTTATTACTGAAAGAGCTGTTTAAGAAGGGGCAGTGGCATTCTTTCAGAATTAGACAGAGGTGTCCACCTGGTCAGAGAGGCCCTGGACATCCCCAGGCCTCTTGGGCATGAGCAGGGCCTTAAGAGCCTGATTTATTGCAGGGCAGAAGGCAAACCAGATCATTGGTTCTCAGAAGACAGGAAGATTCCAAAGAGGAAAGGGACACAGTTAAGTATGACTTCCTAATTCTTCATCCCAGTTAGACAAGTAAGTGGTGGTGAGAACCTACAAGTGTTTGCCTGTGGACCTCCTTCCATATGGAAACACACACTCTTCCTCCTAACAACAGTCCCATCTATCAGAGGTAATTGCTATTGTGGTTGTTTTGGTCACTAAGTTGCATCTGACTCTTTGCGATCCTTTTGACTATAACCTGCCAGGCTCCTCTGTCCACAGGATTTTCCAGACAAGAATACTGGAGTGGATTTCCATGACCTCTTCCAGGGATCTTCTCAACCCAGGGATTGAACCCATATCTTCTGCATTGACAGGCAGATTCTTTACCACCTGAGTCACCAGGGAAGCCTATTAGAAGAAATAAGTGCAATTAATTTTCCTTTTAACAAATGAGAAATCCGATAGTCAGGGAGTAAGGGGCTTACTTGTGGTCACACAGCAAGTAAACAAGAAGGCCAGATTTGAAAACAGGACTGTCAGCATGTCCCAAAGGTGTAGACGGTATGCTCTATTACATCACTGCCTATTTCTCAAAGGTAGTCATTCCAATTTCCTGTGTCAATTAAAAGAAGACACATTCTAAAGGATGCTGACTTATTAACTCACTACCTTGACCCATGAGGCTATTTGGCTGGCATCTGAATGGAGACTGATGAGGGCAGGGTATTAGCAGGGTTCTGTTGCTTGAGGTACTGAGGGGTTTATCTTTGTAGCTGAGGAGAGGATGTGTGCCTGTGTGCTAAGTTGCTTCAGTCGTGTCTGACTCTGGACGGCTGTGTGGACTGTAGCCTGCCAGGCTCCTCTGTCCATGGGATTCTCCAGGCAAGAGTACTGGAGTCAGTTGCCATGCCCTTCTCCATCGGATCTTCCTGTCACAGGGATCTAACCTGCGTCCCGTGTGTTTCCTGCATTGGCAGGCGGGTCCTTTACCACGAGGGTCACCTAGGAAACCTAGAGAACATATAAATTGTGAGAGCAAGGAGCATGGCTGACGACACTCCCCTGGAGAGAGTGCGCCCTTACTGGGCTTTACTGAACCAGACGAGCTGGGTGAAGACTCCTCCACTCGGCTTCTCCCATCGGCCACCGACTCATGTGAAGAGTAAGATTCGTGCTTTGTGTAAAAGAAAAAGTAGAAAGCAATACCTTTTTTGATTGCTTAAGAGCCAGGAGTTGCAACTAAACCAATCTGCCTGATGTTTTCAATACTTTTCTGAAAATATTCTCTGCCCAGCTGAAAGCAAGAACGTAAGAATCTCTGTTCTCAGCTCATGCCAACCAGTGTTGGGTCTGATAGAGCATGGCAGGATAGAGCTTTAGCCAGAAGGGGCACCTTCTGAACCGATGGCGCCTCATATCAAGAGACTCGTGGGGCCCTAAGGGACAGCATTTCCCTTTTCAGAGCCTCTTTTCCCTCTTGATTCTTACCTTAACCACTCACATCACAAACCAGGTTTCTGAGAGAGGAGGTTGAACTCTGGAGCTGAGTAGCGCTACCGGCACAAATCTTGGAGGTCAGTAGATTTCCTGGCCATACCATTGATTGCTGGCTTGACCTTGGGTGGCCACCCAGCCTCTTGGAACCTCAGATTCACAATATGGAAAATGTGGGGGATAATGCTTGCATTCTGCCTTCTTCTGGGGAGAGATGGAAACAGTGCAAATAAAAACACTTCGCACACTGACTGACATGAAAGAAATGTCTGCTCAGGGACGGCTGATTCATGATTATGGTAACATTAGACACTGTTATCACCATCTGATTCCAAGCAAATATGCATTTATGGAGTAGTGGAAACAGAGACTTTACAAGGAGGAGGCCCATAAAACTTTTTTAAAGGTACTTTAGAGATACTGAAGATGACACCTCCCATTATATTATACATGATTTCTTCAGTGACAACCCAGAAAGGAACTGATTTCAGCCTTAAAACCAGCAAATAACCGTTTTCTCTTGAGAAGCGGTATTGAATCTTACGACAGATTGCATTTCTGTTTTCAGTGGTAGGAAGCTCATATTTAAAGTAGGACAATAAATTACCATTTATGTAAATATCCTTTTATTCAAGGGCTCATTATACCAAGGAGAACACTGTGGCCCCAAATGATTTATTTTATGTACTTGACACAATTGATCTTTTCCTCAAATTTGTACTCCTTTGTTTCTTGAAAACTACTCTTTTGAAAATCTGTCCCCTTTCTTCTCTTCTGGTTTATTTGTCCTTTGATGCCTCCCATATCCCACATTTTCAATGTGCTTTGTCCTGTATCATCGTATTTAAATCTCCAAGAAATGTTCTGAAGCATGATTTACTCTTATCTTCACTTTATAGAGAAGGAAACAAGTTTAGAGTGATTTGCCTTTACCTGATACACTAGTCTTTCTCCCATGCCTTTCATTATACTTTCTCTCCACGTATGCTGTGCTTACATGACCATATTCAGGACATTCTGCAGCCCATGGGGACCCAAAGAGTTGGACGTGAGTTAGTGGCTGGACAACAGTAATATACACTTGAATGTCAACAGTAATTAATATCAACTGCCAACAGTAACAGATTTGTTCCTATAGCTCTGAACTCTCTTTTGAAAACCAAAATATGACTTCCCATTGACTGTTCGATAACTCTGCAAACCCTCTAAGTTCAATCAGTTGAGACCCAAACTTAGTACCTCTCGTCTGGAAACCATTCCTTTCCGTAGAAACTCATGTTTGCCTATAAGAATTAAATAAATAAATAAACAAAATAAAAAATTTGAGCATCCACCACATCCCTGGCACCATGCTGTGTGTTTTACTTCTTTTCTCTTTTTTAAGGCTTTTTCTGATGGGGACTGTCTTTAAAGTCTTTACAGAACATGTTACAATATTGCTTCTGTTTTATGTTTTGGTTTTTTGGATCCGAGGCATGTGGGATCTTAGTTCCCCAGCCAGGGATCAAACCTGAACCCCCTCCATTGAAAAGCAAAGTCTTAACTATCGGACAGCCAGGGAAGAGCCAATGCTATGTATTTTAAAAGCATCATCTCCTTTAATCTCCACAATAGTTTCATAAAGTAAGTTCACCATTCTCTATAGCTGAGAAGTGGGTCATTTGCTCAAGACTACCTCCAGTGTGGGAGACCTGGGTTCGATCCCTGGGTTGGGAAGATCCCTGGAGAAGGAAATGGCAACGCACTCCAGTACTCTTGCCTGGAGAATCCCACGGACAGAGGAGCCTGGGGGCTACAGCCCACGGGGTCACAAAGAGTCGGACACGACTGAGCGGCTTCACTTCACTTTCAGTCCTCAAGCACCAGTTGTAGCCAGCCTGATTCTCAGACAAGACATTGAAACAACAGCCTTTCTTTAAGTCATGTGGGCTGGAAAACCTTATCTTTCAGTTTTCCTTCTTATTTCCTAGCCATATCCAATCAGTCATCCATCCCTGTAATTTGTAAACCAATGGTTCTCCAACTTGAGTACACATTGAAATCATCCAGGGAGGTTTATAACCTACTGTAAATCCCAGAAATTCTGATTCAATTGATTTGAGCTATGTCTGGGGTATCAGAAGAGTTTAATTGCCCCAGGTGATACCGTGAACTGCTGATTTTATGTATACCCAAATCACCATCACCTATCATTCCCACTGGAGAAGGAAATGGCAACCCACTCCAGTATTCTTGCCTAGAGAATCCTGTGGACAGAGGAGCCTGGAGGGCTGCTCTCCATAGGGCCGCACAGAGTCAGACATGACTGAAGTGACTTAGCATGCGTGCATCAGAGAAGGAAATGGCACCCCACGCCAGTGTTCTTGCCTGGAGAATCCCAGGGATGGAGGAGCCTGGTGGGCTGCTGTCTGTGGGGTCGCACAGAGTCAGACACAACTGAAGCGACTTAGCAGCAGCAGCAGCAGCATTCCCCCTTCTCCTGTTCCAGCATTGCTTTCATTGTGTCTTCCATATTTTGCTAGGCCCCTTAGACTAGTATCTTGTCCCTAATTTTTTTTTCTCCCCGTGCCAGACATTCTTCATGATGAGTGTCAGAGTGATCTCAACAAAGAACAGATCCGACAAGGTCACTTTCCAGATTAAATCTGGCCATAGTTTCCTACTGCCCCAGGGAAAAGTCCCAGATCTACCTTCTCTTTGTTGTACCTGCATTCGAGAAAGGGTCTACCAAACGGTCCACCGAGTCACCATTTATTGACCGAACAGCTACGTCCTCTGTACCCGATCTAGGACCCCAGTTCTTCTAGGGGACCTCTTCCTTTACCGTTGGGTGAAGTCATGAGGACGGACCCTTTGGGGTACCTGTCTCCTCGGACCACCCGATGTCACGGACACCAGTCCTTTCTCAACCTGTACTGAATCCCTGAGTTGTGTTACCGTTGTTTTCGTTCGAGAAAGGGTGTGACTGTAATGTAACGTGGACTACGTGGACTACGTCGGGACGGACCTTATGTTTCAGGAGGTACAGGACATCCTAATTCAAATCTACAGCAGAAAGAGACTCCAGAAGGAACAAACTAAGGTAGGAGTAGTCTAGTTAACGAGGGAGGGGACACGAAGATTTCGTGTTTCGTGAAAATAAAAACACAATCACAGTCGAGAGGATCTAACATTAGAGTGACTCCCGTCTTTTGAGACGAGTAGGAAGAGGGGTTTCTGTGTCGCGTCATGTTATCTCAACAATATTCTTAATTTAGTATCATCGATAACTTTTTATTTGTTTATGTACTTGTATTATTGAAAAAGGAAAAAATTTTAAAGTACCTTTAAAAGTACCTTTGTCGGATCTACAGGTAGTCGTCTACTTACCTATTCTTTCGACACCATGTATATGTGTTATCTCATAATCGGGAATTTCTCTTATTTAAACTGAGTCAAGATTACTCTACCTACTTTGACCTCGACTAATGTGTCTCACTTCAATCGGTCTTTCTTTTTGTGGTCATGTCATATGACTGTGTATATATACCTTAAATCTTTCTGTCATTACTAATGAGACATACCCTCTGTTGTTTTCTCTGTGTCTCCATATCTTGCCTGAAAACCGGAGACTCCCTCTCCCTGTCCCACCCTGCTAAACCCTCTTACCGTGACTTTGTACATATGATAGTATATTCTTTACTTCACGGATACAAGTTATGTCCTATGTCCTACGAACCCCGACCACGTACCCTACTAGGCCCCTCTACCACACCTCACCCTCCACCCTCCACCCTCCCTCGAAGCCGTAACCCTCTAGCACATGTGGACACCGACTAAGTACAGTTACATACCGTTTTGGTTATGTCATAACATTTGTAGAATAAAGTATTAAAAAATTTTTTTTTCATTCATTTCCCCCCTGCCTTTAAATAGGATAGCCTCATCCCTAAGACAGATTTCTGAAATTGTATCTCATGGTCAGGACCAGAGAGAAGAACAGCTGACTTCAGGGTGTCTATAAAAATTGTTATGGTGACCCTGAGAAAGTGAATTAGCCTTTTGACACCACAGTGTTCTATTCTGTAAAATGGAAACAACAATATAACAATTCTCAGGGTTGTAGGATAATTTAATGATAACGGATATAAGATATCAGCTTAGTACTTGGCACATTGTAAGAACTCAGAGAAGTTTTTTCCTTCTCCATGAAGCCTTCCTTGCCCATGCTAAATCTCACTGATGCCTTCCTTTTCATTACTCACTTGAATTTATTTACTTAATAAATATTAATTGAAGGTCCAGTATATTATAACACACTTCTCTAAAGTGCTTCTTATATAACAGTGGAAAACCAGCAGAAAGCCCTGCCCTCAAGGGGACTTAGTTTCTAGTGTGGAGAGAGAGAGAGAAGAAAACAACAAAGCAAAATATATGGAATAAAAGCTTATGGTAAACACCAACAAGAGAGGGGACAGAAAATGCTGCTGGGGCAGGGTTATAATTTTCAGTAGAGTGGACAACTACAACCCTTTTGAAAAAGCTACCTTGAGGTAAAGATCTGAAGAAGGTGGGGGAAATCAGCCACACAGATGTCTGGGGGACGGAATTCCAGGGAAGCTAATGAGACCACAGGAGAGAAAGTGGGGGTGGAGTGGGCTGGGTAGGTGCTGAGTTCAGGGCGGGAACATGAGACCAGATGGAGCAGGACCCTGTCAATTGTTTTAAGAACTTTGGATTTTACTGTGAGTGAGATGAGAAGACTTTGGAGAGTCATAGAGGGATAACTGATACATTTTTCGGGCTCGACTTGGACACCAAAAGGAGACCAACTTTTCAGGGCAAAGGGAGTGGGGAAGGAGACCACATAAGCTCAGAAAGAGTTGATGGAGGCTTGCATCAGACTGTGGCCATGGAGATGGAGAGGAATAGCTGGATCCAGGATGTATTTTGAAGGTAACTCAAATAGGTACCCTGTAAGACTGGGTGCATGATATGAGTGAAGCAGAAGGGTGTTTTGTTCTAAGCAATGGGAAAGATGAAGTCGCCAGAGCTGAGACTGGGGAGTCCATCTCAGGACTGGGTTTGATGGGGAAAGGAAAGGAGTTTAATTTTGAAAATAAGTCTGAGACATGCAAGGAGATAAATCAAATACTCGTTGTAGTATCAATATGAAGAAATGATCCAGAATGAAAGGGGAAAAGAGCTGTCAGTGTGCAGATAATATTGGAAGCAATGGGAGAAAATGAGATCACCCAAGGAGTGAATTCAGACAGCATAAGGTGGTAGTCCGAGGACTGAGTTTCGAGAAATTTCAACATCAAGACATCAAGCTAATGAGAAGATGTCAGCTGACAGTGAGAGATCTGGTAGTGAGGAGCCAGCAACACCAGGACAGTGGGTGTGGCGGCTTGTAAGTCAAGTGAAGAAAGTGTTTCTAGGAGGCAGCTGCTGCTGCTAAGTCACTTCAGTCGTGTCTGATCCCGTGACCCCATAGATGGCAGCCCACCAGGCTCCACCATCCCTGGGATTCTCCAGGCAAGAATACTGGAGTGGGTTTCCATTTCCTTCTCCAGTTTCTAGAAGGAGGGGATGATAAAATATATGTTGCTAATAGGTGATGAAGCTCAAAATGAGTGCTGGTAACTGACTCCTTGGTGTAGCCCCATGGATGTCCATGATAACCTTGAGAAAAGCAATTTTGATGGAGAGGTAGAGATGAAAGCTTGATTAGAGGTGATGGGGGAAAATAGGTGGTGGGCCGACTCACCAGCTATCAGGAGTTGGACAAGTTACAGAGCTTCAGATTCTTCATCCCTCCCTGTCTTCTTCCCTTACTCCCCTCTTTATACTGGAGTGGGTTTCCATTTCCTTCTCCAGTTTCTAGAAGGAGGGGATGATAAAATATATGTTGCTAATAGGTGATGAAGCTCAAAATGAGTGCTGGTAACTGACTCCTTGGTGTAGCCCCATGGATGTCCATGATAACCTTGAGAAAAGCAATTTTGATGGAGAGGTAGAGATGAAAGCTTGATTAGAGGTGATGGGGGAAAATAGGTGGTGGGCCGACTCACCAGCTATCAGGAGTTGGACAAGTTACAGAGCTTCAGATTCTTCATCCCTCCCTGTCTTCTTCCCTTACTCCCCTCTTTGCTTCTTTCCTCTTTCCCTCCTTTTCTTTCTTTCTCTTGCTCTGCCTTTCTTCTTTCCTTCCGTGATCTATAGTCTATAAAGGGATCTGTATCTATAAAGGGATAATAATTTCTATTTCATGAACATTTTATGATATCTTGTATGCAAAGCATGGTAAGGTGTGGCATGCCCTTTCTAAAAAATAGTCCCTTCCGGCCCTTTTAGGATCCTATGTCTTATACCCACAGTGTCTGGAACAAGAGCTGCACAAGTAGGTGCCCATTAAATGCTCACTGATGGAGATGAGTTAGGTCTACAGGTCTCCTTCAGGCCCAAGAGCCTGGCTATTTCTTTGGATCAAACAGGAAAGCTTTCTTGTTAAAGGTGAGGATGGAATGCTGGAGTCCATCATTGGCTTTTCAGGAAAGGAGGCTTTTGGCTCGGAAGCCCATGGAGCTTCTGACTGTAAATAAGAATTGCAATTCTGCTTGGAAATGGGGAGAGAAGGTCTGAGAATAAGTGCACTCTGTCCAGGGCAGCCTCCTGCAGAAATGATTTCCGGAGCAGAGTGCCAAAGTGCTTTCGTAAATGACTCTGGCTCACCCCTTTCCCTATCTCCTGCCCTTGTGTATGCAACATTTATAAAAATAAACATTTGCAGGAGGCATTTGGGAGGACGCAAGGTGGAGCACCCAGCAAAAGAAACAGATACACTAGAGAACTTAGAACTCCCAAGAAGAATGTTGGTTTTAGAGGAAGGAACAGGACCAAGGAGGGTGGGGGTAGGGGAGAGGAATGTGTGCAAGTCTTCTCTCAGCTTCTCCTCTCTTTTACTACCTCGTACCTCACCCTCTTTTCCACTAGAACGCATGATTCTTGATGGAAAGAAGAGTGTTTATTAAGTACCTACTATGTGTTGACATCACGCAAATCACTGCACAAAAGATGGAGATCAAGCATATGGTCATTATACTGAAATAAATCAAAGGCTAGTGCCAAGATAAGGGTACTAATAGGAATCACGGAAGAACATGATCGAAGCCAGGCTGGTGTCATCAGAGAAAAACTCCCAGAGGAAGGACCAGTAAAGCTAAAGAACAGGTTGAAATGCATCATGTATTCAAGTGATGAGTGGCCTGGGTTTGGGCAAAGGAGAGAGAATGAGGTGAGGAAGGTAGGGATAAGCTTGCCCAGGCAGAAGGAACAGTATCACAGCACATAAGGAATAGAGTGAAAGGACTCAGAAAAGTGATGGAAGATCAAAATAGTAAAAAAAAAAAAAAAAAGTAGATGGCCAGTGGGCAGGGGCAGCTGGAGGAGAGAGAGAGAGCAGTACTGAGACAGGCATGACGAGGAGGGTCTTGTATTTAGGAATAGTTCAGACTTCCTTTTGTGAGTGCTGAATCCTGTATTTTCTCACTG
>SJYC01112322.1:0-26982 GCA_006408675.1 Madoqua kirkii | reverse complement strand
AAAAAAAAAAAAAAAAAGTAGATGGCCAGTGGGCAGGGGCAGCTGGAGGAGAGAGAGAGAGCAGTACTGAGACAGGCATGACGAGGAGGGTCTTGTATTTAGGAATAGTTCAGACTTCCTTTTGTGAGTGCTGAATCCTATATTTTCTCACTGTTGACTTGCATAAACACACAGAGGCATGCAGAAGAGAAGTAATCACTGGAAAGCCTAGTTAACTGATGTCTAGAGAGCCTGCCTGAAGATCTGGACCTAAATCCCCAATCTGCACAAATCGCTCAAATCCAAATCACCACAAGAGGAGTGGATATGAGACAACCTCTCTCACACTGATGATGATGAGCTGGTAATGCATGTTTGGGGTCAGTGTTGTGGAAGGATCCTGTGTCTCCATCTGCCTCTACAGGAAAGGGAGCTGGGCTAGACTCAAGCTCTCTGCCTTGGTGGGTGGCGGGGGTGAGAGGAAAGCTCAGTCCCACTTGCCATGTATCTGGCATTTCCTGTCACCACACTGTGCAACTCCTCACTTCCACCACGGAGACCTCTCTTTCAGGGTGAATTCTTTCTAAATGATTATGATTCTTCATTTACCCTTTTCCTTGTTTGAACATTTCCTTACCATGATACATAGCAGAGATTTTCCTAGAAATCCAGAGAACTGCTAGCAAGGGTCAGTCTGACTGATGATTGTGAAATTCTCCAAATTCAAAAACGGTTCAGTAGAGTCAGGCAAACCAGGAGGAAATCTTACTACTACTATCTTCTAATCCCCAGGTTTGTACACTGAAGGGAATCAGGAGGGTCCAAACACAGTATTTTAACAGTGATTACTACGTCCACAGGATTGCTTGTTCATTGCCATGGGAAATATTTTAATTAACAAAGCTTTAAATATGACGAAATATATGGGATCTGTCAACCCTCCCGTAGTAGGTTATTGGGTACACACGCATACCTTACAGAGGTCACTGCAACACCTGTTACTCAGTGAGAATAGACAGAACAATGCATGCTCAGTGCATGTTTTATATTATTTTCAGGACGTTTCTCCCCAAGGGGCTCATGAACCATTTGTATCAGAATATATAAATTAAGTAGGAATAATTTTGGTCCCCAATCCAAGGTCAATCT
Source organism: Madoqua kirkii (assembly GCA_006408675.1). Lineage (NCBI taxonomy): Eukaryota > Metazoa > Chordata > Mammalia > Artiodactyla > Bovidae > Madoqua > Madoqua kirkii. The sequence continues at coordinate 25,854 of SJYC01112322.1, read as the reverse complement.
TGGGCATTTTTAACAAGTTCTTAAGTGGTGCTGATGTACTCACATTAGAAACTTACCTTCTAAACCAAGGGATACTTGAGAGCAGGAACTAGGTTTATACATTTTGATTCTCTCAAATGCAATGCAACTTCAGGCCCAGGACGGATTGGGCTTTACTTTTGAAGGATATTTCAGGGGCAAGTTCTTACTGGATGCCTTGACTGTCAAACTGGTGATGTTTCACACCAAGCCAATAAAAACACAGATGATCTCACAAGGGCCAAGTCATGTACCATAGCTGCTTTCTCCAGCATGCTCCTGGAAGCTAAGAGGAGCATCTCAAGCTTGCAGAACCATGGGTTCCACTCTGCCCTACTATATGAGACTGAGTTTAAGGACTATGCTAATGGTGTCGTGTGACTCAGTGGTAAAGAATCAACCCCCTAATGCAAGAGAGATGCAGGACAAGTGGGCTCCATCCCTGGCTCGGGAAGACCCCCTGTAGTAGGGCATGTCAGCCCACTCCCATGGAAACCCCATGGACAGAGGATCCTGGTGGGTTACAGCCCATGGGGCCCCTAAGAATCGGACAGGACTGAATGATGGCATGCAGGGCAACTGCTGTTGTTGGTGCAAATCTCTGAACTGAGCAGCACCAACTAATGACCTGGCTCTAATCAGATTCCTCAGACCCAGACTCTGGCAGAGGTTTCTGTGTCCAGAAGTTTATTAGAAAGTGCGTTTGGAGATAAATTTATGGAGAGTGAAGGTGGTAGAACTGAGCAGAAGGAGGGGCTGGGCTGTGATGCAGTTAAAACAAAGGCCTCCGTTGACCCCACCAGGGAAGTCTGGAGTTGGGATGACCCTTCAGAGCCGCTCCACTTGAGGCAAGTGGGCCAGGCCTTTGAACCCCACAGGAAAGAACCACTGGATGTGGGCTCACCCTGCAATCTTGGAGGCTCCCTTCCATGGAGGACCACTGGTAGCTGGACAGCTGATGATGACCAGCAACCTCAACCCCTGGGCACATGAGTCCTTCATTTTAATGGAGAATATCTGTCTGGCACACTACCATATGCAACACACCAACTGTCTATGACTACCATCACTGTACGTGGTTACTGCAGCCATGAAATTAAAAGATGCTTACTCCTTGGAAGAAAAGTTATGACCAACCTAGAAAGCATATTCAAAAGCAAAGACATTACTTTGCCAACAAAGCTCCATCTAGTCAAGGCTATGGTTTTTCCTGTGGTCATGCATGGATGTGAGAGTTGGATTGTGAAGAAAGCTGAGCACCAAAGAATTGATGCTTTTGAACTGTGGTGTTGGAGAATACTCTTGAGAGTCCCTTGAACTGCAAGGAGATCCAACCAGTCCATTCTGAAGGAGATCAGCCCTGGGATTTCTTTGGAAGGAATGATGCTAAAGCTAAAACTCCAGTACTTTAGCCACCTCATGAGAAGAGTTGATTCATTAGAAAAGACTCTGATGCTGGAAGCGATTGGGAGCAGAAGGAGAAGGGGACGATAGAGGATGAGATGGCCGGATGGCACCATGGACTCGATGGATGTGAGTCTGAGTGAACTCCAGGAATTGGTGATGGGCAGGGAGGCCTGGCGTGCTGCGATTCCTGGGGTCACAAAGAGTTGGACACGACTGAGCAACTGAACTGAACTGAACCATCTCTAGAGAATTTGTAGTTTGAAGATGGTGCAGTGTGTTCCTAGTTAGCCATAGGCTTTGCAGTCAGGGAAAACAAATCTGATGTCTCTTCTTTTTACTAGCTGTATGACCTGTGTAATAAGCTTAATTTTTCCAAACTTCAGGTTTTTCCTTGTAAAATGGTACATGACAATGCCTGGTTCCCAGGAAGTTATATGTGCAAAGCAGCCCCTCTGCTTCCACTCTTTCTCCTTAAAGATTATTTAACATCAGTTTAACATTTATTTACTCTTCAAATGTGTTGTGTGATTTGACTCAGTATGTGTCTGTAAAATGCAAATGACTTGGGGAAGGCACAATCGCATCCCCTGAGCCTGTTCTGAAAATCAGTGACTTTAAAAAAAAAGTACATTTTAAAGGCATAATAAAAACTACCTTATAGATATAATAAAACCATAATGGTTTCACATAATAATGGAAAGTAATTGAAGGAAACAATATAAAGTAAATTTATTTCTTTGACAAATGTCTGAGTGCCTACAACCTGTGCCAAGCCTATCTTGTATGTATGGGATTCACTGGTGAATAAAGTAGATGAAACTCTTTTCTCTTTCAGAGTACATCTTCTAAAAGGCAATTGTGTACATATATATATATATATATAGTGTATATATATATACACTATATATATATACACTTAAATAAACAGATACACAAATTCTTTTATTTATTTACATATAGACAGGGAGTAGGTAGGTAGATTATTGTTGTTAAGTTGTTAGGTTGTGTCTGACTCTTGCAACACCATGGGCTGTCCACGGATTTTCCAGGCAAGAATATTGGAGTGGGTTGCCCTTTCCTTCTCCACCATAGTCACAGGACTCCTGCAAAACACTCTATCTCCACAAGATGAAACAGAAAGAACACAGGGAATTTCGGAATATTTCCCATATTCTGAGTGTAGCATTTTACTCTGGCTTGAGACTGGGGGAAAGTCATTCTTTCAGTCAAAGGGCTCATGAAATAACTAGACAGATAGATAGACGACAGATATGTAAGTACTATGTAAGTAAGGGAGGCCTGGCATGCTGTGATTCATGGGGTCGCAAAGAGTCAGACACGACTGAGCGACTGAACTAACTGACTGATGTAAGTAAGTACTATGAGGAAAACCAAGAAAATATTGAGGAAGAATGCCAGATTCATTTAAAAAAAGATGGTCAGTGTAAGCTTCATTAAGTCAATGAAAATGACCTTTCCATGAGAGTTGAAGGAGGTGTGGGAGCCATCCGAGGGGAAAGTTGTTTTAAATACAGATAGGAGCCAGTGCAAAGGTCCTGAGGTAGAAACATGCCTGTTGTATGAGGAGCTGCAAGGAGTCAGACTGTGTGAGACACTGAGAAAATAACCACGGGTGGCACCTTGACCGTCCTAGCCAAGACTGACCCACGACGCAAGGCCTCCCCTGCCCACCTCCTCTGACTGCCTCTGCTCAGATGGAGGATCCCCACGCTATTGCACATCCCTCTCCACTTTCTTGCCCTCCGCAAGATCAGCAAATGACACACTTGCTGTGCTTAGTTGCTCAGTCATGTCTGACTCTCTGCGACCACATGAACTGTAGTCCTCCAGGCTCCTGTGGCTGGGGGATCTCCAGGTAAGAATACTGGAGTGGGTTGCCATGCTCTCCTCCAGGGGATCTTCCCGACCCAGGGACTGAAACAGTCTCCACATTGCAGGTGGATTCTTTACCATCTGAGCCACCAGGGAAGCCCAAGAATACTGAAGTGGGTAGCCTTTCCCTTCTCCAGGGGATCTTCCTGACCCAGGAATTGAACCAGCATCTCCTGCATTGCAGATGGATTCTTTACCAGCTGAGCTGCCAAGGAGGCTGGCATTTTATTCTCTTTCTCTATAGAAATCACAATTAGTGGAATCAGTCTGGAAAAAAATCACCAAGATAAAATAAAACACACACACACAATACAGACAAGCCTGGAACTGACATCCCAAATGAGCTTCTGGAAAAAAAAATCACCAAGATAGAATAAAAACTCTCTCACTCTCTCTCTCTCTCTCTCTCTCTGTCTAGGGTACAAACAAGCCTGGAAGTGACACCCCAAATGAGCTTCTACAGGAAAGCTCAGGACAAGACCAGGTCTTCAGCCTAGGTCCTGCCTCAGTCTAGTGATAGTAGTCACTGATAAGAGAAACTGATCTCTTATATTTCCACAATTTGAATGTTTCATCCTGGAATGGAATTTATAAAATAAAGAATTTATAAAATAGAATTTTAAAATAGAGAGAATTTATAAAATAGAGAGACAAGTAATACTTTATGGCACAAATATCACTGCCCCTGAGACTTCTCTCCCTGTGATCTGAGCTCTCAGTTCAGGTCAGTCGCTCAGTCGTGCCCGACTCTTTGCGACCCATGAACCGCAGCACGCCAGGCCTCCCTGTCCATCACCAACTCCCGGGGTTCACTCAGACTCACGGCCATCAAGTCCGTGATGCCATCGAGCCATCTCATCCTCGGTCGTCCCCTTCTCCTCCTGCCCCCAATCCCTCCCAGCATCAGAATCTTTTCCAGTGAGTCAACTCTTCGCATGAGGTGGCCAAAGTATTGAAGTTTCAGCTTTAGCATCATCCTTCCAAAGAAATCCCAGGGCCGATCTCCTCAGAATGGACTGGTTGGATCTCCTTGCAGTTCAAGGGACTCTCAAGAGTCTTCTCCAACACCACAGGTCAAAAGCATCAATTCTTCGGCGCTCAGCCTTCTTCACAGTCCAACTTTCTCATCCACACATGACCACTGGAAAAACCATAGCCTTGACTAGACGGACCTTTGTTGGCAAAGTAACGTCTCTGCTTTTGAATATACTATCTAGGTTGGTCATAACTTTTCTTCCAAGGAGTAAGCATCTTTTAATTTCATGGCTTCAGTCACCATCTGCAGTGATTTTGGAGCCCCCCAAAAATAAAGTCTGACACTGTTTCCACTGTTTCTCCATCTATTTCCCATGAAGTGATGGGACCAGATGCCATGATTTTCACTCTCCTCTTTCACTTTCATCAAGAGGCTTTTTAGCTCCTCTTCACTTTCTACCATAAGGGTGGTGCATCTGCATATCTGAGGTTATTGAGATTTCTCCTGGCAATCTTGATTCCAGCTTGTGCTTCTTCCAGCCCAGCATTTCTCATGATGTACTCTGCATATACGATAAATAAGCAGGGTGACAACATACAGCCTTAACATACTCCTTTTCCTATTTGAAACCAGTCAGTTGTTTCACATCCAGTTCTAACTGTTGCTTCCTGACCTGCATATATACAGGTTCCTCAAGAGGCAAGTCAGGTGGTCTGGTATTCCTATCTCTTTCAGAATTTTCCACAGTTTATTGTGATCTACACAGTCAAAGGCTTTGGCATAGTCAATAAAGCAGAAATAGATGTTTTTCTCAAACTCTCTTGCTTTTTCGATGATCCAGTAGATGTTGGCAATTTGATCTCTGGTGCCTCTGCTTTTTCTAAAACCACCTTGAACATCTGGAAGATCTGCACTCTATTTGGGTTGAAAATGTAATAGACATACACACAGTGGTTTCTCCTCTTTGAATTCATACTAAAAATCCAACTTTAACATCATGAAAAGCTTTAGTGATGGATCTCAGAATCTTGTAGAGAAAACTTCTCAAGATTACAATCTTAACTCTCATATTTTCTGGGATCTCATTTCTGAGTATTTATGAGGAGGGGAAATTCTTCATCCTTTCCCTACATCCAGGAGGAGCTACATAATATCAGCCTTTGCACCAGAGTTTCATCATCTAGATCTTTGATGATGTTTGGTACCTATAACAGCATTCAGTTCTCTTGAAAGGTCAGGATGGTGTAAACATATTCCTGACGAAGTACTCAGGGCAGAGCTTTGCTCTCTCTGATTATACTCCGTGTCTCTAGCTGCTTTGCCTCTGACACCAAATGACTGTAATATTGGTCAAGATACACTTAAAATCTCTCACTCTTTTCTTATTTGCAAAACACGAAAGTCTTGTACCCATGACATGAAGATAAAGATTTAGTTCCTGGCTTTGCCTATTGTTTTTAATTTTAAAACTTTTTCCATTTTTATTGAGACATAATTGACATATAGCACTGTATAAGGTGAAATATACAGTGTAAGGATTTGACCTGTAACTGGACTTTGACACTTTTGAGAATGCTGTTTTTGTTAATTTATTTTTAATGGGAAGATAATTGACTTACCATGTTGTGCTGATTTCTGCTATACAACAACATGAAGCAGCTATAAGTGTGCATATATCTCCTTCCTCTCACCCTACCCCTTCCCACTTCTCTAGATTACTGCAGGGCACTGAGCTGGGCTCCCTGTGCTATGCAGCAGATGCCCGTTAGCTATCTGTTTTACATGTGGGAGCGTGTGTATGTCAATGTGTTGTTGTGTAGTTTCTGAATTATGTTCGACACTTTTTGTAACCCCATGATCCCTGCCAGGATCCTCTGTCTATGGGATTTCCCAGGCAAGAATACTGGAGTAAGTTGCTCTTTCCTTCTCCAGGGGATCTTTCTGACCCAGGGATTGAACCTGCATTCCCGCGTTGCCAGGCAGCTTCTTTACCACTGAGCCATCAGGGAAGCCTGTGTGTGTCCATGCTGCTTATTAATTCCATGACTGGAAGCAAGGTGTTTGAACTTTCTATGTGGAAAGCTCCCCGTCTGAGTGAGCTACCTCACAAAACACCATGGCATCAGAGGAGCTTTGCAGAATAACTATGGAGCGATGCTGAAATGAAAGGCGTTAACATCTGTTGCCAGGGATCACTGAGGTATACTGTCTGCTCGGGACTTCTAGGACATCTGGAGAGGTCACCTGTACCTTCCTAACTCGTTAAAAAAAGGGAAGTCAAAGGCACTCACACACACATTTTCTTATTCTGCTAATAGGGTGGACATTTTCTTTCATAGTATTGACTTCTCTGAGGCCCAACTTTATGATCTTATGTCTATGAATTATCATCCCCTTTTTCACTAAGACAATCAGTTGATGTTAATAATTGAGAACTCAGCCTCTGGGCCAAAAAGTTTCCAGATTTGTTCACTCACTAGCTGTAAACTTGGACAAATTTCTTTGCCTTTCTAAACCTAGATACTGTACATTTATATAACAGTAGGAATAATAAAAGTACTTTTAAATAGAATGTTGATTACATTTAATAAAACAATGCATATACTTGCTTTAGCATGGTATCTGGCACATAGAAAGTGGTTAAGACTGATTATGACTAGTGTTGTTAATATTACTTTATAACTATATATATCTGTGTTTCCCACATGGCACAGTGGTAGAGAATCCACCTGCAAATGTAGGAGACATGAGAGATTCAGGTTCAATCCCTGGGTTGGGAAGATCCCCTGGAGAAGGAAATGGCAACCCACTCCAGTATTCTTGGCTGGGAAACCCCATGGACAGAGGAGCCTGGAGGGCTGCAGTCCATGCGATTGCAAAGAATCAGACATAACTGGGCGACTACATACACACACACACTATATATATATAAACATATGTATGTATGTATGTGTGTATGTGTGTGTGTAAGTGTGTGTGTGTATAAAACAATATTTTTAAAGTTCAGTTCAGTCCAGTTCAGTTGCTCAGTTGTGTCTGACTCTTTGCAACCCCATGAATCGCAGCACGCCAGGCCTCCCTGTCCATCACCATCTCCTGGAGTTCACTCAGACTTGCGTCCATCGAGTCGGTGATGCCGTCCTGGTGCTTGGAATCAGGCTGACAAGGAAAATGCCTCTCTTGGTCATTAAGGTTGTTAACTTCAATATGACTATGACAGTGTTCATATTTATCTATATAGCCCATGGAATTCTCCAGGCTGGAATACCGGAGTGGGCAGCTGTTCCCTTCCCCAGGGGATCTTCCTAAAGCATGGATCGAACCCAGGTATCTCACATCACAGGTGGATTCTTTACCAGCTGAGTCACAAGGGAAGCCCTCTTTTCTTTTAGAGAAAGTCAGTTCAATGCATTCTTCTTCTCTGTGTGTTGAAAAGAGGATGGGGGGTAAAGGATAACAGAGAACTGACCCAAAAGGGTTAACCAAGAGTCCATTGTAATTAAAGTACTGGGCTAGGAATAGAATGGACGTATTGGGACTCTAATTAACACATACTTAAAAGAGAGAGGATGTTCACTTGGATGCTAAAATAATTCTCTGCCAGCAACAGTATGCACATTGCTCCATCCAATACTGCTAACAAAATGCCTACGTAGAAACCACCAGAAGCCTCTGGATCCACCTTGCTTTTTCTTGCTACTCCTAGTTCGCCATGCCCTAATTTCTGCCTTATGCTTTCTCCACCAAAGTTTAAGGGGGAAGAAAAAAAAAAAAAAAAAAAGCTTGAGATTTACACAGGTACTTGGTGCTGACTCAGAACCTCATGGAATTTATAGTCTTGCTTGCTTCTGTTTGAAACCCAGCTCTATCATTTACTTTAGTTGTGTGACCTTGAGAAGATTCTTAACATCTCGGCATTGTTTTCCTCCAATCTGCTGTGGTGATTACAGGAGACCCCTGGAATTACTGTCTTTGGATTACTTATGGGACACCAGCTGAGGTGAGAGGTACAGAGACATTTATACATGGAATTTAAACTGAGGAAATATTGTGAGGGTAAGAGCTACCTCTGTGAATCCACAGCAACACAAAGATCCCAAGCATTAAACACAGGACTGCAGAGCAGGACAGACAATTCAGACCCCACTGGAAAGTCTGGTCTCAGCAACTGCATCATCACTTTGCTTCTATCTGCCTTGGTTTCTCAGAGAAGGCAATGGCACCCCACTCCAGTACTCTTGCCTGGAAAATCCCAGGGATGGGGGAGCCTGGTAGGCTGCAGTCTATGGGATTGCATAGAGTCGGATACGGCTGAAGTGACTTAGCAGCAGCAACAGCAGCAGCAGCAGCTTTGGTTTCTAGACCCATAAAAAGTGGTACTGGTTTAGTCACTAAGTCATGTCCAACTCTTGCCATCACGTGGACTATAGCCTGCCAGGCTCCTCTGTTCATGGGATTCTCCAGGCAAGAATACTGGAATGGGTTGCCATTTCCTTCTCCAGGGCATCTTCCTGACCCAGGAATCGAACTCGGGTCTCCTGTATTGCAGGCAGATGATTTACCAACTGAGCTATGAGGGGAGGAATTCGAACCTATCACAGAATAGGTGTGAGGAATAAATGAGACATGGATATAAATCACACTGCGTTGGCTTTCCCATAATGATTCACAAGTGCGAGTGTTTATTGTTGCTATAGCAGCAGTAGGAACAGCAGTATGGTCATGGTTGGTGGTTCCTGAAGGCAGTGGGGCAGGACAAGGTGCACAGGTTTTCTAGACACTGAGAGCAATCTGAGCAAGTGTGTTTGGGCTGGAACTCCAAATGTGATGCAGGGAGTGGGCAGTGAACACACACATGATCTGACAGCACGTTATAAACGGGAGAGTCAGAAAGTATATCCTGAGACTGGAGCTCCCCTCTGGGAGCTAACCCTCTGCTGCACCAATAAGGACAAACCAAAGATAGAAGATGCAGACTCTGATCTACCTCAAGGAGGCCCTTTTCCCTCTATCCCTGTGGTTAGGACTGCAGATGAATTCTCTCTCTGGAGTAGAAGTTCTAGCAAGCAGAAAAGGATGTGGGAAAACAAAGTTCAAAGAAAGCATCCTTGAATGCCCTGAGGAAACTTCCACAGGCTTCCTCGTCCTGCGGTATGGGAGCTGATGGGGTGTAAGCTACAGCTTTCCTTTAAAATGACAGGGTGCGGTGGGATAGGATGCCAGGACACCAGAGCAGAGCTCAGGGTGTTTCCTCAGTTCCTCCTTTAGTCTGCATTTGGGGGAACATGGGCTCAGGAAGGGAGCAACGTGGCTGACTTCTCAGCTCCAGAAGGCAGTAAGGATGACAGCAGATGAGAATCCAGGGTGAGTGGCCCCAGCCTGGAAGCTGTGTTCACCTACCACACTGTTGTTCCCCTCCACGGAGCACAATACTGGAGGCTTACAGGAGAAGAATTAAAGGGTGCCCTAGAAACAAAGTCTCCCCAGTTTATAGACAGGGTTTCTGAGCCCCATAGAGAAAAATCAGCTTGTCTCAGGTAACCATGGACGGATGGCTGAAGTAGAATTACAACTCAAGTCCCTGCACTCAGGGCGCCTTCTTGTGCCCGTTCTCACGCTTCTGCAGAAAGCCCAGAGGCTGGAGGACTTTAGAAGAGGTCCCTGCTGCTCAGGGTTTTCTGCATGTAGACCAGGAGTCAGCCCGTGAAGGTTTTAAGCTCCCTGTTTGTGGCTGGCCAGGCCCCAGGTTGGCTCTGTGTACCTCTCAAGTAGCAATTCCCATGAAATATCTCCCAAAAAACTTAGTGGAAAGGAATGAGGTCTCTTATTCGATCTGTTTTAGGACTGTTGCCGGCTGGCCTGTCTTGGTGGGCTCAACATCTCCCCCAGTCTCTCGGCTCTCATGCATCACAGGTGTGGAGCTCGGGGACCCAGAGGGCTCCAGAACACTGGCCCCAGGGCAGACAGTCATCCTCAGGCTTCTTTTTTTCCACCGAGAGCACATATCACCTGCTGCTCCTGGCCAGAGCTGCTGAGACAGGCAAGCCACTCGGCTCCTCGGCCAGGTAGTAATGGAAGAACCACAACACAGCAGCATCTGGAAACATGTAATCAGAATTGGCACAATTGCAGGGGAAATGCAAGGAAGTATATTAAATTATTTCGGCAACCGCAGTTTTGTCTTTAAAAGGGGAGAAAACATCACACACAATGTCTCATATTTCAATTTTAAAAGAGGGAGGCTCGACTTATAAAGTCAAATACATAGTTCAGGGCAAAGCATGTATTTTGGTTTGTAGTTTATTTTCATAGGCTTATTTATTTATTTATGGTTAGCTGAGTTTCGAAAAGGAACTGAAGCAAAAGATTCGTAAGTTTTTTTTCTTTTCCAAGTCAGGTCAGGCCAAAAGTTTTCTTTGAGAGGCTTATCACTGTGTTGGAAACTGGGGAGACAGATAAAAGAAAGAGTGTGATCCTTAGCCTCAAGATCTCAATCAATGAAATAAAGATGGAATAATCAAAATAATAATGTACAATGTTATGGTTTATCAAAATATTATCACATGCTGTAATTTAATAAAATGTTTCCAGTCGAGTCTGTGAACAATTTTTCCTAGTCTATTCATAATTGAATTGATACTCAGAGGGGAAAGATGGTTAAATCAGGTTCACCTGGCTGGTAGCTGGTAGAGCCAAACTTGGTATTGAATCTGAAATCTAGTGTGGTCACTAAGGAAGAAGAGAGGAAGAAAAGCTGAACTGGTTTGGGAAGGCTTTCTGAAAGAAATGATATACAGACTGAGTATGAATACAAGTAAGAAGGGTTTGATGTTAGTAGAACAGAGAAAGACACAGGAATTAACGAAGGAATCCCTACTCCTTCATAAAATGCGTAACCCAGTTTATGCTGTGTTCCATATCTAGGTGGCTCTGAAGGCCTCCTGACATTGAGCCAGTTGCTTGCTTCCACATGCAGTGGCCCTGCTGATGGCTCATAACGTCCTTATGGTCACGAAGTCATTTTATCACCTCGCCCCAGGTGAGAGCCTGGTTTGGGCCATGATTTCCACTGGGTCCACCATATTTAGAGCCACGGGAGCTTAAGCTGTGATAGGCCCCACAAAGCCTCTGTTTTCACAGACAGACAGGCTGGGTAGTCCAACCCAGAGGTAATGGCCACAGGAAGGACTTTTCTCAATGGAAGACAGAAGGTTGCCGGTGGATAAATGCCTTTTTCCCTTCTCCTTTTGTCAGACTACTTTGCGATGTACTGGTTTCCTGGAGAACCTCTCTGGAGATGTCCTAAGTGACCGAGCAGCTAGCTGCATTCCTTGAGAAGCTGCGACCAAGTTGTCAACACAATATCCTGTGACAACCTCCTCTTGAAGTATCAACTCTGCTTATTTCTGAAATATCAAGCTCTCCTGACATTATTAATGCTCACATCTTCTCAGTCTCCTTTTCTCGGTTCTCCGTATTAGAACTTCTGAACATTGAAATGCCCAGCTTTCAGTCTTTGAAATTTTCTCATCCAGACTCAATTATTATTTTTTGGTGGCAGGGGGTAGGGGTGGCAGATATTTCTATTGCTGATGAATCACAAACATATTTCTTCAGTTCAGGCCTGCTTTCTAGACTTCAGACTTGCCTGGTCACTGTCTCCACATGGATGCCCAATCAGTATCACATACTTAACGTGACTAAAACCTAACTGTCTTCTGTATCTTTGCTCCGCAAGCAATCTCTCCTGCACTTTCCCCATCTCAGAAAATAACCAACCCAGTCTGCTGACACTGCAGCCAGTTTTGACACCTTTTTTCCCCTGCATCTTCCCCTTCCTCCCCATCCATCCCCATGCCCATCCAGTCCATGCACAGATACCGCATTATCCGTAGATAATACAGCATCTCTGCACTTCTTTTCCTTCCGTGGCTTTTATTCCGCAGAATGGTCCACGGTGCCATTTTCTCCTACTAAATCATCACAGAAGCGTCCTAACCAGTCTCTCTGCTGCCACTGGGTCTTCCTATTTTCAACTCAGCAGATGAAGTGGTTCTTTTAGGATATAAATCATATGACATCTCTCCTTAGCTTAAAAAACATCTTAAATTTTCCATCCTACGCAGAGCAGAAGCCAGTCCTCAAAATGACCTACAAAGCTCTCTTTGATCAGCCTCCCCTAGACTTCAGTATCCTTTTCTTTTCTTTATCTACAACAGTTCCCTTGGCCTCCTTGACTGTCCTCAAATTTGCCCCCACCCCCCCGCTTTCATCTCAGGGTCTCTCCACTTGTCATTCCTCAGCTACAGGGAACATATCCTAGATATATGCCTGGTTCACTTTCCCCCCTCCTCAGGGGTCTGCTCAAAAGACCTCTTCTCAACAAGGTCCATCATGACCATCCCATTGAACGCTGTTGTAGAATCCTTTTACCCTTTTACCCTTTCCCAGCTTTGCTCTTCTGTATAACACTTCTCCCATCCAACACGCTATATACTTTACTAAATTGTGTGGTTTATTATCTGTTTCTTGTTGTTCAGTATTACATTGTGTCTGACTCTTTGCGACCTGCCAGGGACTATGTTCACTCACTATATCCATCGACAGTAAACATCATGAGTCCAGGGTCCACCCTGACCCTCATATTCCTATCCATGTAACGGGAAGGTGCTTGATAGATGTTCGTGGGATACGTGAGCACTTATTCACCCTGTGTGCTCTGTGATGACCCTCCTTTTGGGATCAGTGTTTCCCACCTGCTGAGGTCATGAGAAGGGTGGGGAAACTGCCTTTGTGGTCATCATCTGTGGCCGAAGCCTTGGGCAGAAGCTGTATCTCTTGTGTGTAGGAAAAGACAGCACATCCTCTGCAATATGAGCACAACTCTCACCAAGGAGGGAACAAGACCATTGCCAGGGGCGTAGCCTGCAGACTCGCTAGCAGAGGCCAGGCCTTCCCAAGTAGCTGCCGTGGTGTGCTGGCTGCCATGGATTACAGAGTGCCATGTGTGCATGCAAAGCAAAGGAGCTGCTGCTGCTGCTAAGTCACATCAGTCGTGTCCGACTCTGCGCGACCCCATAGACAGCAGCCCACCAGACTCCCCCGTCCCTGGGATTCTCCAGGCAAGAACACCGGAGTGGGTTGCCATTTCCTTCTCCAATGCATATAAAATGAAAAGTGAAAGTGAAGTCGCTCAGTCGTGTCTGACTCTTAGTGACCCCATGGACTGCAGCCCACCAGGCTCCTCCATCCATGGGAGTTTCCAGGGGAGAGTACCGGAGTGGGTCGGCAGTGCCTTCTCCGAAGAAAAGGAGAAATATAGGTGGAAAAGGCATTAAGTTTTCACTTGAGCCAAGTCTTCATGTGGTATTTCAATCAGCAATAATGGGATGGATAGGGGGGTCATCCCATATGAAAAAAAAAATTAATGATGGGATTATTACCCTGGGAAGAGGGGACCTGGGAGGGATGGAGCCGGGAGGCTGTGGCTGAGCAGCGAGTTTCTCTTCAGATTCTAAGGGCAGTGCTATGTGTGGGCCCTGGGATGAGCAAGGGCCTCAGAGAGCTGAGGGCTGGGCAACAGTCCCTGGGAAGATCACAATCCAAAATGAAGCATCTATTGCTCCTATCAGCATCCCAGAAGGCTCTCTTCACCCTGAGAAACACAAAAACAAAAAGAAATACACACACACACACACACACACACACACACACACACTTGGGGAAAACATGTTTGAGGGAAGCAAACGATATGGTTTACATGTGCTGTTTCGGGAAGAAGGGAAAAAACAAACTTTATTATCATCATTATTACTAATATTGAAATGATCATTCTTGGCTGTGTTGAGCAAGGGATTCTTATATAAATGGCCTTCAATAATTGATGTACATCTGAGCTTTCTTGCATCATATTAGTTTATAGAGACTTGCACTTATATTCACTAATCACAGCTCTCACCCTCTCAGCTGTTAAAGGCTGGGAAAGTTAATACAGTTTCCATAGGACAGTTTATACCACAGAAGACACTGTGTGGCTCTGTTAGTGAACTGATGCATCAGCAGAAGCAAAGGACACAATAATCCATCAAAACACAGCCTCTGCCCTCAGCAGACAGAAGGACCTAGAACTAGCAGATCTGAGTTTTGCACCTTTGCCCCGGTGATTTTTAGCTGTGTGAGCCTAGGCACCCTGTGTGTGTACCGAGTCGCTTCAGTCGTGTCCTGCTCTTTGTGACCCTATGGACTGTATCCCACCAGGCTTCTCTGCTGTGGGATTTCCCAGGTAAGAATACTGCAGTGGGTTGCCATGCCCTCCTCCAGGGGATCTTCCTGACTCAGGGATCAAACCTGTGTCTCTATGTCTCCTGCACTGGCAGGCAGGTTCTTTAACCCTAGCGCCACCTGGGAAGCCCTGTTAGGTGCCCAGTCATGTTCCACTCTGTGGTCCTGTGGACTGTAGCCCACCAGTTTCCTCTGCCCATGGAATTCTCCAGGAAAGGATACTGGAGTGGGTAGATATTCTCTCCTCCAGGGGATCTTCCCAACCCGGGAGTCAAACCCAGGTCTCCCACATTGCAGGCAGATTTCTTTACCATCTGAGCCACCAAGGGAAGCCCTTTAGGGGACAATAAATGGTTCCATGGGCTTGATACAGCTGTCTTTAAAAATAATTAATTACAAAAATTTCATACAGGAACAGATAAGAGAGTTATGTCTATAACATAGGAAAAAAAAACTTGAAAAATCAATAAGTCAGTTAAGATTGACAAATGTTATGAATAGTCAATTCACAAAAGAGGAAATCTTAATAACCAATAATGGCCTAAAAATTAGGGAAGTATGCTCTGCCTCATCAGTAATCAGGGGAAAATAAAACAAAAACAGGGAAAAAAATCTATAACAACATCAAAACAGACCACTTTACATTCATCAGCTCATCAAAAATCAAAAAGTTGGACATATTTTTTTGATAATTCAATAGATTCTAATCATTCTGAATCCTGTGTATTTTAGTCACTTTAAAAAAACCTCAGAATCGTTTGTGGTAAAAGAGGTCAGGGGGCACTGTGATTTTGTTTACTTAAAGTTTTCCATTTATTTGCAAAGTCTTGCCCTTTACTTTGTAAATTATTCACTCCACAGCCGCTCTGAGCACAGTCAAATTAAAAACTTTGCTTACCCCATGTTTGTTTACCAAGAAGGAGAAGGCTTCTTCTTTTTCCACCCTCCACCCCATTGATCACTCTGGATATTTGTAGGCTAATAAAACCTAACCAGCATGTTTCCAGGTGCTCCGCACTCTGAGGTATGCCTAGACAGTGCATGAGATTAAAAATGAAACCTTTCATTAATAAATGACTGATTCTGTTCCTGTCTCTTCAATTTTCCATGTTTTAAGGTACTTTTAAAAGGACCATTTCCCTTGCATTATAAGGGACATTAGGCTCAGCGACCTTTTAGATTCTGTGCGATTTTATGACCCTATGACTCCACAGCTTTCCAAAGTCTGTTTTATTATTTTCAACATTGTATTTCATGAGAAGTTAGAGGACAGGGGTGCAGGAGGGGTTGGTAGACAGGGAGAGAAGGGTGGAGAAAGAAAAGGAGGTCAAGGGGTCCCAACTATGAGTTGGAACCCTGAAAAGCAGGCTTGGGTCCCAGATGAAACCTACAGAGGGCTCAAATAGCAGCATGCGCTCTGCCAGGACACACATCTCAGTCTTTACACCAGACGTGCAGCTTTGGGAGGTGGATCCATGTCACAGCCCTCAGATGCACATGTAGCCTTTCTTCCAGAGCCCCCTGGGAATCTGTGGGACTCCCAGAATGGAACATCCCCTTCAAGCCCTATCTCCCTGGTGTTGGAATTCATACCACCTGCACAGCTATGCCACGACAGCCTGTCTTTCTGCTTAGAAGAGGCCACTGGGACACACACTTTGCTCCGTTCACGTCTGGCCATTGTGTCAGAGGAGGAAAGACCAAGCTCTTTGAATATGAGAGTATATCTGTGGCTATTTCCCCAGCTGCTCAGGGAGTGGGATAGAATGGGGAGCAGGGAGAAGGGAGACATGGCCAAAGCCAGGGTGACTGGGTGGGAGTTGACAGAATACCTTATGTCAATGAAAAAAAGAGAAAGAAATGGGAAAGGACTGAAGGACTCAGCAAAGGACTGAAGAATAAAGCGATTTATTTCATTGAGAAATATTTCTCAAACTCCAATTATACATGAGCAATGGTTCTCATCTCTGAAAATCCCTCAGTGAAACAAGACAGACAGGTTACCTGCTCTTGCAAATTCAGATTCTAGTGGGAAATAGGGGATGTGCAGCTAAAGCCAGAGTTTAATGAAATGGCTCTTCACGTTTCTGGTTCGTAGTAATGGCTCAATAAATGGCAGGGATTTAAAAATACCGAGTGGTAGGTACATCTATGAGGGCAAGCAAGACATGTGTCTTACATTATCCTTCTCATTGTTATAAATTCTTAATATCTATTTATTGAATGGGTAAATAAACAGAAGAATATGAATTATGGACTTGTCTCTGCCAATGACATCAATGTGAAACTTAGAGACTACCTCTATCTGGGACTCTACATAGAGGGATTTCCTCCTCCATATAATGAAGGACATTACTGATCTCACGACTCCAGACCACAGTCCCATCACAGTGCTCCCCGCTCCAGTAGTCCAAAGAATTCAGGCCTGATGTCTTAGTCTCATGGACAGAACCTTCCATAGGTCCTTCTGTTATATTTTCAATATGATTTCTCACTAACTTCTACAAGACCAATCCATCTAATCACATCCTTCTAAATTTTCAATGTGCTTCTTGCAACAGTACTTCCCTTAAGGACTTTCTTCTCTTTGTTCACCCAGCTGACTTTCTCCTGTTATTTAAGTTCCAGCATCCATAACTTTGTTCAGGGAAAATTATTTACCATCCTCTCTCACCCTGCATTTTTATGGTAGGGGAGAAACTCCTCTACTGTATTTGCAAAGATCCCTGAGCTTTCTGAGCATATACCCATCAGTTCAGTTCAGTCGCTCAGTCGTGTCTGACTCTTTGCGACCCCAAGAATCACAGCACACATAATTCAAAAAGATACAAGCACCCAATACTCGCTGGAGCAGTATTTACAATAGTCAGGACATGGAAGCAACCTAAATGTCCACTAGTAGAGAAAGGATAAAGAAGATGTGGTAGGTTACTCAGGCATAAAAAGGAATGAAATTTTGCCATTTGCTGAGACATGGATGACCAAGAGACTGTCATACAGAGTGAAGTCAGAAAGAGGAAAAAAAAATATTATATATTAACACATAGAATCTAGGAAAACATTATAGATGAACTTATTTGCAAAGCAGTAATAGAGATACAGACATAAAGAACAAATGTATTTATACCAAGGGAGGAAGGGGAGGGTGGGATGAAATGAGAAACTGGGATTGACATATACACACTAGTATGCATGAAATATATAACTAATGAGAATTGACTACATACCACAGGGAGCTTGACTCAGTGCTCTGTGGTGACCTAAACGGGAAGGAAAACCCCAAAAGAGGGGGTTTATATGTACATACAGCTGATTCCCTTTGCTGTACAGCAGAAATTAACACAACACTGTAAAGTAAATATACTTCAATTAAAAAAAAAGATCCCTGAGCCTACCTCTTATTCATCACGGTCTGTTTTAATTGTGATTCTGTCTTTGTTTGTTTCTTCCTTTTGAGACCAGTGACGATTTTATTCTCCTCTCTGTCTCCAAAGATTTCCCTGGGCTTTTTATCAAAATAGATACTCAATAAACTTGTCTTCAACTGAACGATTATCTTCTGCATACCATTGGGAAGAAATTTCCAGCCGTTATTTTATAATGAGTTCATATGAATCTTCACAAGAATTAGTTATGTTTTACAAAGGCTTGGAAGACACATATCAAATAAAAAAGACTTCACATATTGTCCAGCTGAAGAAATACTTAGAGAATGTTTAAAAGTCTGGATGCTAAAAATAGTCTCTCATTCCATGGTGAGCTGGAATGATATTGCAAAGAAATGTCAATGCACTGAAGTGGAAAGCCAATTACACTTGACATGAATGTATGTTGAACCCAAGCTCTTGCCACTTAATTTAGGTCCCTGCCTTTTCTTGGAGGCAATACTATCCAGTAGAAGCAATACTGACTTCAGCATGGCACAAATTTGTCTCACTTCCTGAGTGCGTCTTTGTGTACCTCTCTGAACAGGTGAAATGTATTTATATTATCTAAGCTCAGTTATCTCATCTGTTCTTAATATTTTATAGAATTATGTAAGCAAAGAATTTAGCATTGCATACCTCATATGAAATTCATACTGAATATGAAATTCAAAACCCACCTATCTTGGGTGGGTCTTGGGAGGCTCTTGGGTGGATCTTGGGATAGGATGCATCTAAGTCCTTAGCTATGTCTATGAAAATGATATAACCAATACTTGCAATAGATGACATTCAACATTACCCATTAAAATAATGAAAATAGTGACATCAGTAGTGGTGCTGGCCCTGATGGAAGGAGGAGGAGGAGGAGACGGAGGTGGATAAGAGGAGTAAGAAGTTAATTGTTAAAGAAAGATGAAAAATGTGAAGAGTTTTTCAAGGAGCATAAAATGTGATACCCATGTTGTTGAGACAGTTAGTACTACGACTGGAAACTATTTCTTAGTGTTTACAGCCCAGAAAAGTCCTAGTGGATTTTGTCTGTACTAAAGGACACCATAGCAACAACTGGGATGAGACTGCTTCCATCATGATTTAAAAAGGCCTGTCGGCATCTCTGAGGATGAAGTGCTCTAAACCTGTGAATTTCTTAGAATTCCAAGATGGCTATGGCTTTTCTTTTTGTGACCCAAGGCAGCATAATCGCAAGAATATCAACTAGATATCCTGATTTAGGTTCAAAAGTCTGATTTTTTAAAATAGTTCATGCAAGTTAAATATAGCCAAGACTTGACTTCAGGGAATTATTCTTTCAAAAGTATTATTTCTTTAGAAAGTACCACATGTTTGTTTTTTTTCCATGTCATCACTGGCACAACCATTTTTGAAGGCTTAGTAATAATACTCTTTTAAACTTTAGCCTCAGTGATGAGGCCCCTTCAGGAGAGAACCAAGGGCTCCTTACTTAAATCTTAAACTAAAGAGGATGGGGGAAATGTTTTGCCTGATATATGCTACAGATGAAGTAATGGCACAGCAAAAACTAGCTCTTAGAGGTAGTCAAGTTTGCTTGTGCACTGGTTTTAGGACTGGGGAATATGCATGTCAACAATTTATGACTTTGTTTTGACTGGAGTATTTGGTTTAATAATTTCATCAGCTATTTTCTTTGTCTGTTTGATCTCTTCTAATTCATTTTGTGTTTCTTTCATATGTTATGACATTAAAAACCGACATGTCAAAATGGACTATAGTTCCTTAGACACAAATTTTTCTTTTCTGTCTGTTTCCCTCTGTTCCTGATTATATAAGGAATAAAGGCTTAATGGGAAAAATGTGAACAATAAAGGAAAAATTAAGATATTACACCTATATATCACCAACTGGAAGCATGCATACACAGTCATCCCTGCTATAAACACACACAATATTATAAGTCTATTGGTCTATTTCTTCCTAACTTTTAATCTGTGTATTTTTCCTCTTTACATACTCCTTATATATTCAGATTTATATTCAGATTTTTTGTTTGCCTGGGTTGTGTTGTTTTTTCAACCTCAGATAAGGCATAAAATTGAGTCAATATTAGTTTTTATTGCATCGTAATTATAATTGATTCTTTTCCACACTTGCTTTATTTTACTTTATATTTTATGTTCCATTTATTTCCTCTGCTTCCTCTTCCCTTTCTTCCCCAAAACACACAAAATAGTGTATCTGATATTTCCTTAGATATAGAGTCAATCTTGAAAAATATTTTATATGTATGCATTTTTCACTTACAGAAATAAAATTATGAATTTTCTACTTATTTTATTGTATTGTATTTCTTAATTTATTCAATAAATACTATGCTTTCAATAGCTAACCTCATTCCTCCAAGGGCATCTAATATATTTCTTCTGACTATAACTCTACTCCATCACGAGTACCCTCTTCTTTTTAATGTATCCAATCTGCTGGTAATTGACATTTAAGTTAGTTCTGCTTCCCCACAACCACAGACATGTTATGAATAAATTTGTCAACTGACCTCTGGAGAAGGGCCGGCAACCCACTCCAGGATTCTTGCCTAGAGAATCCCACGGACAGAGGAGCCTGATGAGCTATAATCCACAGGGTCACAAAGAGTCGGGCATGACTGCAGTGACCTAGCACAGCACAGCACAATTTCTGATACTGTTCCACGTGAAAAAAAAAATGCATGCTTTCTGTTGGATATAGAATCTACACATACAGTTCATACATATTAAGCATATTTGTAACAACTGAAAACTATTTTTAAGTCTACTTAGTCTAATAGAGGAATGTGAACAAATTTCAATCTACAAAGTATTCCCACATTTATTTCTCCCAATAGTTCTGCTAGGGTTGCTTTATTAATCTTGAGTCTATCTTAGGTGCATTTATCTTTATAAGCATTGCAACTGTTGCATATATTGTTCTTTCCAGTATGCTTTTATTGGACTCTTGTGCCCACTTTTATCTCAGATTATCCTTATTATGAAACTGCTACCTCAGCCTCCTGTGGCCCACATCTTCCTCATATGCTTCTTTCTCTATCTTTGTGCACACTCTTTATACCCGTTTGTTTAAAAATTTTCTCTGAAAGATAAAAAATTGGTGAATCTTGGCATAAGAAACACAATCAGAAAAGTCTCTGACTTTGAAGCTATGAATTTAAACCGCACGTGTTTAATGTATCATCATTTTACTGATACGATGCCATTTATCTTGCAACTTTATTTTGTACTTTATATTTGCCATGCATTTTTTTCTTTTGCATTTCTCCTTTCAAACTATCCAATGGCCAGAGTAAACTTCATCTTGCTGTTTTTGAAAGTTACATATTCTGTTAAATTTTTTTCAGATAGTTAGAATCAATTTATTAAAATTTGTAATTATTTTCTTTTTATTTTGTCATCAATGATTAAAATTTCAATGTATATATCTTCCTCGGATCAAGACAAACACTTTAACCCATTCTTTTCTTTCTTGAACTTGCCCTCTCAAGGAGCCTGATGAGCTATAATCCACAGGGTCACAAAGAGTCGGGCATGACTGCAGTGACCTAGCACAGCACAGCACAATTTCTGATACTGTTCCACGTGAAAAAAAAAATGCATGCTTTCTGTTGGATATAGAATCTACACATACAGTTCATACATATTAAGCATATTTGTAACAACTGAAAACTATTTTTAAGTCTACTTAGTCTAATAGAGGAATGTGAACAAATTTCAATCTACAAAGTATTCCCACATTTATTTCTCCCAATAGTTCTGCTAGGGTTGCTTTATTAATCTTGAGTCTATCTTAGGTGCATTTATCTTTATAAGCATTGCAACTGTTGCATATATTGTTCTTTCCAGTATGCTTTTATTGGACTCTTGTGCCCACTTTTATCTCAGATTATCCTTATTATGAAACTGCTACCTCAGCCTCCTGTGGCCCACATCTTCCTCATATGCTTCTTTCTCTATCTTTGTGCACACTCTTTATACCCGTTTGTTTAAAATTTTTCTCTGAAAGATAAAAAATTGGTGAATCTTGGCATAAGAAACACAATCAGAAAAGTCTCTGACTTTGAAGCTATGAATTTAAACCGCACGTGTTTAATGTATCATCATTTTACTGATACGATGCCATTTATCTTGCAACTTTATTTTGTACTTTATATTTGCCATGCATTTTTTTCTTTTGCATTTCTCCTTTCAAACTATCCAATGGCCAGAGTAAACTTCATCTTGCTGTTTTTGAAAGTTACATATTCTGTTAAATTTTTTTCAGATAGTTAGAATCAATTTATTAAAATTTGTAATTATTTTCTTTTTATTTTGTCATCAATGATTAAAATTTCAATGTATATATCTTCCTCGGATCAAGACAAACACTTTAACCCATTCTTTTCTTTCTTGAACTTGCCCTCTCTACTCCCTCGCTACATCATGTTGAGTTTTAGTCTGAATACCTATATATTTCCCTTTTCTTCTATTTTTATTTGTGAGAGATGTATCATTAAGATAAAAACATTTGCTAAAGTAATTGTTTCCCAGTTCTTCTCCAGATAAATAAGTATCTATTTGTTGTAATACATTCTATAAAATATATTCAAAGACACTATTTTTGCATTACAATTTCTGAGCTTTGTATACCTAAGACAAAGTTTATTTTATTTCTGCATTTGAATTTGATATACATATGCTTTTTATAAAACACTGCTAAATATTTCTCCACTCTCCTCCTGAATCTACTACTATATAAAGAATGTTGATTTCAACCTGATTTCCTACTAATTGTAAGTCATATATTTTTAATCTAGAAATGCACATAATTCTCTCTTCTGAAGTTTTTGCTTGTGCTTTACTATGATGAGTTATTTATTTCTTTGCTTCTCCTTTGTATTGATTTCTTTACATTATTTAGCACTCAGAATTTTCTATATAAAATGCCTCCTTAAAAAGTGGATTATTTGTTTTCACAGAACGGAACAAATAGTTCCAAACTTTATATGAAATCATAGAAGACCCAGAGTTACCAAAGCAATTCTGAGGAGAAAAACAAAGCAGGAAGAATTACCATCCCAGACTTCAGACAGCACCACTAAGTTACAGTAATCAAAACAGCACGGTATTGTCACACACACAAAAAAAAACCCCAAAAATCCATATACATCAATAGAACAAAAGGGAGAGCCCAGAAACAAGCCCACACATCTATGGTCAATTAATCTTAAGCAAAAAAGGAAAAGTATATACAATGGAGAAACAATAGTCTCTTCAGCAAGTGGTGTTGGGAAAGCTGGGACAGCCACATAGAAATCAATGAAGTTAGAACACACCCTTATGCCATACACAGAAATAAACTGAAGGCTTAAAGACATAACTATAAGATTTGACACCTTAAAACTCTTAGAAGAGAACATTGGCAGGATACTCCTTAGCATAAATCAGCAAAATTTTACTGGATCCATTTCCTAGTGTAGTGGAAACAAAAGCAAAAATAAACAAATGAGACATAATTAAACTTAAAAGCTTTTACACAGCAAAGGAAACCACAAAGAAAATGAAAAGATAATCTATGGCATGTGAAAATGTTTGCAAATGATGTGAACATAAAGGGGTTAATTTCCAGAAATATATAAACAGTTTATACAGTTCAATATTTTAAAAAAAATCAAAATGTGGAAAGAGAGAACAAGATGGTGGAGGAGTAGGTGGATGTGGAGTACATCTCTCTCCATGGATACATCAGGAATACATCTTCAGACACAGAAGTACAAGCAGAAGACCAGCTGAGAGCAGAAAGGAGTACCTGACCAGCAGAAAATACACAGAATCATGCAAAGTTCAGTAGGATGAAGAAACTAAGGGGAAAAACAGGTGTCTTAGGACTGGACATGCCTCAGCAGGTGGGGGAGCTGAAATAGGGGTCTGATCCCCACATTGAGACAACTGAATCAGAGGAGAAACGTTTAAGGCTGAGAGTGAAACAACTGTGGCCGCCTAAATGGGATGAGAATCAGGCAGTCCTCGCCACAGCCTTACATTCCCTGGACAGGGATGCAGGTCCCCTGAAAGGCGCAGTGGCTGGGAGCCGGAGTTTAGGGACTGCGGAGCAACCCCAGGGCAAGGGCTGCTGTTGACTGCAGAGAGATGGGTCACGGGGATGTGAGGGGAGAGACTGTGGTGGGAAATGCCTCTGGAGGAGAGCTGGGTAGCTATGGAAGCCAGGCAACACTGCTGAGTCATGTGTAGGGGGTGGAGTCATTACCATAGCCTCTCTCTCTCCATCCACTGGCATTGGCAGCTGAACAGTAGAGAGGCTGGCCCATCAAATGCCTGACACACTGCATACAGAGTAGGACCCCACCCAGGGTGCCCCTTTAAGTGCCTGGTGGGCCCATCTACAGAGTAGGGCCCCAGTCAGGGGGGGCCCTTCTATGTGCCTGACTCACCAAGTAACAGAGAAGGACCCCAGGCAAGGGAGCCCTCTAAGTGCCTGAACGGGCAGAGCTAGAGTTTACTCTACGGAGAAAAACTAGCCGAAGAGGCCTTCTGATCGCCAGCTACAAGAGGTTTGAAAAAAGACTCTGATAGGGTCATAGCTCCTGGGGTGGAGGTAGTCTGTGTCCTTGAACATTTTGCACTGCTAGGGTCCCCGAAAGCCAAGCAGTGGCGCCACCTTCACTCGCGACTCTCACGGGTGCAGAGTTGCAACCAGCAAAAAAATCTTGCGTTGATGCATGCAGAGCCGCTGCGGGCCTGTCCAGCTCTTTGTGGCCCTACAGACCGCGGGCTGCCAGGTTTCTCTGTCAGGGGGATTCCTGAGGCAAGAATCCTGGAGCTTACTGGCCAGTACTGGTTGCATACCCTTCTAGAGCACTGTTTCCTGCCGCCCTAGCCTCCAACTCCCCTGAGTACCTGGTGCTGCCAGAACCCCTGTGGTCCAAGCAGCTGCACCACCTCCACACCTGGCCCTCACAGGGGCAAACCCTAGACTGTCAGGGCAGCCTCAGGAGCAATCCCCGGTGGAGGACCCACATGCAGAGGTAGAAATAAAACCACAAATGAAACCCGGAGGCAGTGTGGCTAAGGACGAAGACCCAAAACCTTCCCAGCAGCTGTACAAGCTGCAGACTAAATCCACATGATCAACTAGCCAGACTCTGTGTCTATGGAATATATAAAAGGACACTGAGAGCTCCCACAAAAGAAAACACACTAGTTCTGATAACTATGGACATTAGACCAGATTAGAGTCTAAGCTGTCCCCACAGCAGGTCCAGAGATCAGCACAGTGTTGGAGGGCCTTCTAGGGAGTGAGGTGGACTGACTTCCAGCGAGGGAGAGGACTCTCACAGCAGTGACTCAAGAAAAAGCATTTATTATTCATATATTTTGACTTGTTCTGCAGATTCTTTTGGACATTTTCCCTTTTTTCCTTTTTCTGTTGTAGTTATCAATTCTATTAGTAGTATGAAATCAAATTAAACTTTTAAGCTTTTTTTTTCTTTTCTCAATCACATTTTTTAATTGTTGTTATAAACTTCTGGTTCTACGCTGGGCCTTTGCAGTTTTCCTTTTTTTTTTAACCTCCTTTTTTTTTTATTTTAATTTTTAATCCTATTGTTATTTTTTCTACATTTATTCCCTTGCTTGCTTTTCCTACTGTTCTTTCCCCCTTGCACTTAAGCTTTAATATACATAAATCTTCTTTATCTACTTCTATTTAACTTTGCATATCTATTCTTTCTTTTCTTTCTTTCCTTTTCTCTCAACATATTTGTTAGTTTAATTTTCATTGCTTCATTCCCCAATTGGCACCTTGCTTTAGTTTTATTTTTCAGTTTGT
>SJYC01112320.1:0-23862 GCA_006408675.1 Madoqua kirkii | reverse complement strand
AAGAGTTGGACAAGACTGAGCGACTGAACTGAACTGAACTGAAGCACCCTGGAGCCCATGCTCTGCAACAAGAGAAGCCACCACAATGAGAAGTGCATGCACCACAGCTAGAGAGTAGCCCCTGCTCTTCACAACTAGAGAAAAGCCCATGCAGCAGTGAAGACCCAGAACAGCCAAAAATAAAATTAAATAGGTAAATAAATAAATTTTAAAATGCTTTTATCAAAAACTATTTTCATATAATTTCTTTTTTACATGTCCTTGATTATTGGTAATTTTACCATCAAAATAGTTGGAATTATTAGTAATTATTTTTTATTTCCTCATTGACTTGGCATACCACTAGGTTCTTGATAAAGAAAATATAAAATGTTCACATGGGTGAGAGAACAATAAAGAATTTTAGAGTTAATTTGAACTGGGTTCAAATCTTTGCTCAGCCACTGTGATTTTGAGCAAATTGTTTTACTTCTGATCATCACGACATTTTTGAGATGGTGATAACTGCATCACAGTGTGTAATGAAGACTATATGATAAAATATACTGAAAATACCGAGCTTAGTACCTAAAACAAAGCCAGTGTATATATATAATTCTTTGTATATGTTATTTCTAAACTGACCATCCATTCAGAATTGAATTTCCTGGGAGAAATTGCCTCTCTGTTTGTCTCAGGGAGAGGGTTCAAGAGTGGAGAACACAGATAGAGCAGACCTAAAGAGAGAAAAAGACTGAAATCCAACTCATGGGCCAAAATAATAACTAGAAAAGATGAGAATGTCCTTTAATAAATTCAACCATATACATATTTATACTTATAAAAATAACTGCTGGTAAGAAAGTGAGTTCTAATGACTATATGACCCAAGAAAATCTATAGATTCAATGCAATCCCTATCAAATTACCAATGGTGTTTTTCACAGAACTGGAACAAAAAAACTTTAAATTTGTATAGAGACACAAAAGACCCCAATAGACAAAACAATCTTGAGAAAGAACAGAACTGGAGGAATCATAATCCCTGACTTCAGACTATACTATAAAGCTACAATAATCAAGACAGTATAGAACTGATACAAAAACAGACACATAGATCAGTGGAATATGATAGTAATCCAAAAATAAACCCACATACTTATGGTTAATTAATCCATGACAAGACAAGAATGCACAGTAGAGAAAAGATAGTCTCTTTAATAAGTGGTGCTGGGAAGGCTGGACAGCTACACAGAAAAGAATGAAACTAGAACATTCTCTAACACTATTATAAAAAATAAACTCAAAATGGATTAAAGACTTAAGTGTGAAACCAGATAATATTAAACTCCTAGAGGAAGGCATAGGCAGGACACTCTTTGACAAAAATCACAGCAATTTTTTTTCTTTTGATCTTTTCTCCTACAGCAATAGAAAGAAAAACAAAAATAAACAAATTGGACCTAAACAAACATAAAAGCTTTTGAACAGCACAGACAACCACAGCAAAAAGACAACCTACAAAATGGGGGAAAATATTTGTGAAGGATTTGACCAACAAGGGATTAATTTCTAAAATATGCAAACAGCTCAGACAGCTCAGTATCAGAAAATAAATAACAATCAATCAAAAAAAAAAATGGGCAGAGGACCTAAACAGACATTTCTCCAAAGAAGTTATGAAGATGGTCAACAGGGACAGAAAAAGATGCTTAAAGTCATAGATCTGAGTCTGAAACCAGGTTCTCTCAATCACTAGTTGTGTGACTTTGAGCAAATCAATCTATTTCCACGAGCCACAGTCATTTGTAAAAAGGGGGACAGCGATAAGACTTACTCCATAAACTTTGTGGTGAGGATTAAGTTAATATGTGTAAAAACCTAGCAGGGTATGTGTACCCAACATGCACACAATAAATATTTCACTGCTACAATATACTAACTTGTCAAGCTCAGTGAAGTTCTGGGGCTACATGCTGATCTCTATAGATTTGAAGAAGGGACATTTGACTGATTCCTATAAACAAAGTTAGATGCTAAGAAAACATTTTAAAAAGTGACTCAAAATGTATTTTTAAAACAAACTTTTAATATACTAACTTGTCAAGCTCAGTGAAGTTCTGGGGCTACATGCTGATCTCTATAGATTTGAAGAAGGGACATTTGACTGATTCCTATAAACAAAGTTAGATGCTAAGAAAACATTTTAAAAAGTGACTCAAAATGTATTTTTAAAACAAACTTTAATTTATCCCACATGCCATTTGGAATACAGTAATAGAACAAAGAAAAAATAATAAATTCGGTGTGACCATCACTATAAATGATTACAAACAAAATCTGTTCGCAGACATAAGCTCATTGACCAAGAAAACCTTGTGTTAAGATTTACAAGAGAGTGAAGACTTGAGATTTGGCTGGTCACAGAAGGGACATTCAAAAGGAGGAATATGTGCAATATTCTTTTTTGAATAATTTCCCTTTTTCCTAGAATGAAACAAGTTTCTTGCACATTTATTATTTTAACAAAATCCAGACAACTTATCTTCCAGTGTGTACTTGTTCTGCAATCTTCAATCTTTCCACGTACATTTTTAGACCTTAATTGTTCCTATGCACAGACAAAATGAATGGAATGACAGAAGTCCCTTCAAGTGGAAAAGAGAATACTAATTTGTTTAAAGGCAAATGTCACATACCAAATGATCTCTATCATATTTAGAGTGGTATTTACAAGAGAAAACTAGAACCAAGCAACTGAAATGTTTCTCTACCCAAAAGGAGCAGAAGAACGAGCATCACACAGCAAGCACTGCACATTAGCTCAGAAAAGAATTTGATGCCAAAATAAAGTAATAAACCGCTCCACTGACTTTCTCCTTTTGCGGCTTTAGTATTTACAGGAGACAATTCATGGCGCCTGAAAATGGGCTGTGAACACCGGAGCCCCGGCTGCTCAGCTCTGGGGCTAAGCAGCAGGATACAGGCCAAGCGCCTCTGACACAAGGCGCTGAACCAGCTCTTCAAAGACGCAGATATGGATTCACAGAGCATCCTCGGTTTCTCCTTTGCTTCCTTCCAGGCCTGTGTTACATTCTAATGGCCTGGAAGACTCTTCCATTAGAATCTCATCTCCCTGCCTCCTGCCACTTTCCTTGGTCTCTTCATGGATCAACTGTGGTAGGCAGTCCTGCTCCGAGTTACTCCAGACGTAGCCAGGTAAAGTCACGTGGCTGTCGGGCTGTCGGCTGGCTTTTTTGGCTGCTTGCCCGAGAGGAGCACCACGCGCGTGCTGGCCGCCATCTGCGACTGACTGCTGGTGCTGGGCGTCAACGTGGTGAGCACGGAGCCGTATCTGTGGCCGCCGCACGGGGGCGTCCTTTTCCAGTCCACGGAGAGATTCCACCGACTCCACAACTTCTTCACCTCAGACTGAACCTAAACGCCACAAGGACCATTTCATGCATCAAAAACTTTCAGAGGCTCTGCAGCCTTTTTGGGTGGGTGTGTGCCCTGACTTCACTGATAGTAATAATCACTAAATTTCCACTGTCTATCAGGGACTTTACATATACAGTTGACACTTCAACAACACAGAGATTAGGGGTGCCCACCACCTGCAGCTGAAAAATTCTATGAATTCTCAGCCTATATCTGGAATTTCACATGGATGGACTCAACCAACCCCAGATGTGCAGTCCTGTAGTGCATATATATAGTGAAAATGTATATTTTCAACTGTGTATTCTCTCTCAATCTCTTCCTTCCTGAGAGGTGTTATTACAGGAAATGAGCAAACTGAGGCTTAGAGAGAGGCAAAAAGATTTGTCCAAGGTTCGTGCTTTAATAGAAGTTGAAATGCAGCCAGTATAAATGGCTCATGGGAGAGGGAAAAAAGGGGGTCTGGGTTGGAGGAACAATATGGACACATAGTGCCAGCTGAGGCTGGGGAAGGGCATGGAAGCTGCTCATCTGTAAATGGAACTGTAAACCTATCACTCTGCACAAGCATAATGAAGGAGAGAAACCGAGAAGAAGCCTAGACTATGAAAAGTGGGCACTGCAAGGGCATTCTTAGCAGGGCAGGGCTCTCGTTTCCATTCTCGCTGCTGAAGATTCAGTTCTGCTACCGCAATTTGGGTGGGTGTGTGCCCTGACTTCACTGATAGTAATAATCACTAAATTTCCACTGTCTATCAGGGACTTTACATATACAGTTGACACTTCAACAACACAGAGATTAGGGGTGCCCACCACCTGCAGCTGAAAAATTCTATGAATTCTCAGCCTATATCTGGAATTTCACATGGATGGACTCAACCAACCCCAGATGTGCAGTCCTGTAGTGCATATATATAGTGAAAATGTATATTTTCAACTGTGTATTCTCTCTCAATCTCTTCCTTCCTGAGAGGTGTTATTACAGGAAATGAGCAAACTGAGGCTTAGAGAGAGGCAAAAAGATTTGTCCAAGGTTCGTGCTTTAATAGAAGTTGAAATGCAGCCAGTATAAATGGCTCATGGGAGAGGGAAAAAAGGGGGTCTGGGTTGGAGGAACAATATGGACACATAGTGCCAGCTGAGGCTGGGGAAGGGCATGGAAGCTGCTCATCTGTAAATGGAACTGTAAACCTATCACTCTGCACAAGCATAATGAAGGAGAGAAACCGGGAAGAAGCCTAGACTATGAAAAGTGGGCACTGCAAGGGCATTCTTAGCAGGGCAGGGCTCTCGTTTCCATTCTCGCTGCTGAAGATTCAGTTCTGCTACCGCAACTTTCCAGAAGGGAGCTTTCTGAAAGTTCCGTGGGAAGCAGTAGAAACCTGATAAGCTGATGTCACCTAGAAGACTGGTACCATTCTTTCTCTCCAGGCAATTCCTAAGTGAACTGAAATTGTCCCATCACCATCAGGTAGGTTACAAAATGTCACAATGTTCTAATGGGTTATTCTCAGAGAGTTATATTTGATTTTCTTACAGAACTTGAAATTAAATGTGAGTTGAAGCACTGACTGGAATATGATGCTCATTGTCCTTCCAAGTATCAATTTGCATTCCAACAATTTCGGTTTCTGACATCAAGGTCTGCAACTGAATTGACATTGAAAAGTGCTGGAAGAGGAAGACCTTGGCTTATTTACATCAATTCCTGCTTTCTCAAAATAAGTTATGATGAAAATATCTCCTTTCTCCCTGCCCATTCTTTACTGTAACCCCTGGAGATTCTAAAAAGATTCAGGTCATATTGTGAAAGCCATTTATACTCAGAGTTAGACCTACAGGACGTCTGGGGTTCCTTCAAACTTACCTCTCCATTGCAATAGCAGTAGATGATAGACACAAAGAAACCCTGGAACAGAAAATAGAATGTTTTACTTAATTAATTTTAATTATGAAGATCATAGCACTAAAGCATCTTGCATCAAAATGCATATGTTGAAAAACAGGGTTTTTTAAAATGATTCCTCCAGAAAATTATACAAGTTATTCTCTCCTAATATTTCCAAATCCTTAAATATACATGAAATTTGTCTGAGATCTTTCCTTGGTGTCAAATTAACCAAATAAATAAATAAAATATTCCAAGATACGTGAATAACTGATTTTCATCATGTTAATTTCATGTTTGCCATTCAGAATCACAGAACATGCCCTAGCTGGTAAGTGAAATTTATACACTGTGAATGTTGACAGCTATAGACATAGGGTATATTATAGTGAAAACACGAACTTCTTTTTCCCACTCATTCGAAAATATTTGTTGACTTTACACACTGTGAAATGCTCAGTGTTATATAGATAAACAATGTAATCAAGACAGATAAGGTCCCTGTTCTCTTACAGCTTATATTCTGGAAGAGAATACAGATGAATAAAATATAAACAAATAGCCACAGGAGAAAATTGTGAAATGATGAGATAAAGACTATTCAGGCAAAACAAGTGGTGCTGGAAGAGAAGAGTGGAGATCTATCAGAGGAGGAACTCGATGAAGACCTCTTTGAGAGGGTGACATTTAAGCTGATTTGAGTGAGAAGAAGCCAAGCCATATGAATATTAGAGGGAAGAGCATTCCAGGCAGAGAAAACCGCAAGTACAGCCCCTGAGGCAGAAGTGAACCTGAGGAACAGAAACTGTGGATGAGCTAGTGCGGCTCAGACTTAGTGGGCAGCATGGAACATGGTGTGAGGTGAGGCCACAGCTGGGCAGGATCCCTGGCACGTAGGGCTGTGCACACAAGGAAGCGGTGTTTGGGTTTCTTTCTGACTGCGATGAGAAGCCGCTGGATATGTTCAGCTGATAAGTGGCATGGTCAGATTTATCTTTAAGAGTCTTCAGACTATTCTGTGAAGACTAGGTTGAAGGCAGGAGGTGGCAGCAAATGAACTGCAGGAAGAAGAGTTAGGAGGCCTCTGTGGGATGATGGTACGGTGTTTTCTACTGAGATCAAATGTATGGAAACAGCCTCTTCCTCTTCTTGTCTCCCCTTCCCTTTGTTCCTCTCACCTGCCTATCCTGTCTTTTGTTTTCACTGACTTTCCATACACACACACAGATTCCTGCTCCCAAGGTGTCACATATGTTACAGCAATATGCTTTCTTGTCTCACAGCCCAGGCTCCTGCTGTGGTAAGAGGTTAACCTGACCTCCACAGGATAGAAAAGTACGACGGCCAGAAAATAGCCCCTTTCCTGGCCCCTGGGAGACGGGTGGGTGGTGCATGAACGTCGGAGAAGAGGCAGAGACACGAGCTTGCAATTTGGCAGCATCAGAGAGGGGTGGAGGAGCGGGGGTGGAGAGGAGGGCAAAATATAGGAATCACATTACTAGATGGCACTCTGTACCTGAAAGGAGTTGAAAAAGAGCTCACAGTGCATCCGAATCTCCCACCCCAGCCCCGCAAAGGAATGGGGCAGACACAAGAACACGATGTAATGCACACCAAAGACCAGCACCAGCACCAGTGTGGATTTGGCAAGTTTCCTGGAAGAGAACAGCAAGTGTTTTAATTAGTCAATATAGAGTGCCCTTCTGTAGACACTGGAGAAGAAAATGGCACCCCACTCCAGTATTCTGGCCTGGAGAATTCCATGGGCTGGATAGTCCATGGATCGCAAAGAGCTGAACACGACCGAGCAACTTCACTTCACTTTTCTGTAGATGTGTGCATGCTAAGTTGCTTCAGTCATGTCCAACTCTTTGAGACGCTATGGGCTGTAGCCAGCCAGGCTCCTCTCCTCGGGATTCTCCAGGAAAGAGTACTAGAGTGGGGTGCCATTTCCTCCTCCAGGGGATATTCCTGACCCAGGGATCGAACCCACATTTCCTGCATTGCAGGAGGATTCTTTACCACTGAGAACTGGGGAAGCCCTCTGTAGACACAGCTTTCTGGAAAAAACTAAGCTTAGCAGGACTAGCAGGGGCAGATTTCCCTATCTTCTTTGAGACGCTATGGGCTGTAGCCAGCCAGGCTCCTCTCCTCGGGATTCTCCAGGAAAGAGTACTAGAGTGGGGTGCCATTTCCTCCTCCAGGGGATATTCCTGACCCAGGGATCGAACCCACATTTCCTGCATTGCAGGAGGATTCTTTACCACTGAGAACTGGGGAAGCCCTCTGTAGACACAGCTTTCTGGAAAAAACTAAGCTTAGCAGGACTAGCAGGGGCAGATTTCCCTATCTCTGACCCACTGCTGCTGCTGCTGCTACTGCTAAGTCGTTTCAGTCGTCAGTCATGTCCAACTCTTCGCGACCCCATGGACTGCAGCCCACCAGGCTCCTTCATCCATGGGATTTTCCAGGCAAGAATACTGGAGTGGGTTGCCATTTCCTTCTTCAGAGGGTCTTTCCGACCCAGGGATTGAACCCGGTTCTCCTGCTTTGTAGGCAGATTTCTTTACCATCTGAGCCACCAGAGAAAACCACAATTATCCCCTAAGTCTTTCTAATCTCATTTCTACTCTTTTTGCTTAAAGGATACTATTTTCATGAAATTGTAAAATGCCTTTTTTTTCTGTCCTAAATCTTCAGCTTCAACGTTTGAGATATAAGAAGTGGCTCTTTCTCTAAGAAATAAACCTGTTTCTCTAAGAATCATTTAATACGCCAGTAATCTCAAAGTAAAGTCAATCCTAAAGGAAATCAGTCCTGAATATTCATTGGAAGGACTGATGCTAAAGCTGAAGCTCCAATAATTTGGCCACCTGATGGGAAGAACTAACTCACTAGAAGAAACCCTGATGCTGGGAAAGATTGAAGGCAGGAGGGGAAGGGGATAGCAGAGGATGAGATGGTTGGATGGCATCACCAACTTGATGAACATAAGTTTGAGTAAGCTCTGGGGAGTTAGAGATGGACAGGGAAGCCTGGCATGCTGCAGTCCCTGGGGTCACAAAGAGTCAGACACAACTGAGCGACTGAACTAACTAAAAAAATCTCAAAGGATTATAACCTTCCTTCCCTCACTAGTCTTTCCTTCAGTGTTCTTTCTTCCTTTCTTTTGTCCTTCCTTCCTTCTTTCCTTTCTTTCTTTCCCTACTTACTAATTTTTTTCTTTTTGGAAGTAAGATTACTACTCTATCTAGTTTCAAAGATAATCCACTCTTTGTTCTCACCAGAGTTTTCCAAGTCTCTTGGGCAACTTTCTACTGAAAGTATAATTTCACATCATTCAGAAATAAAGGAAATAGTAGCTTTTATTCAGAACTAGAGAAATAAGCATCTTTCCAACACAAGTGCACTTTTTCATTTTATGAAGATTGAAAGGCTACTTACATTTTTCCATTTCTATCATCCTTTGACCTTTGTCTTCACCAGTGGGATGTGACACGAGACAAGCTTTACTAGTACAGCATGGACCCCTTACTGTAAATGCTTAGGCACAATTTATAGTACTACCACTTCCACCGTACTGAAAATAACTGGAGCCAGCAGCTGATCACTCGTTCATACTGCACGTCCTATTCTAGACCTTGGTCCATCTGTACCTGTAGTCTTTTCTGCCTGACAGTAAATGCTTCCTACATACTATAGGGGAATGCTTGTGAGAGAAGATGGAAATGCTGGCTATGATTTCTTCCTTTCTGTGTCTGAGATAGCATTTCATGACAACGTGAGGCAGAAAGAAATAGATTCTTGTTTGGGGATTGCAGAAACTAATCCACATGCTCCTGACTAGTGGGTGTATATGTTCAGTTGCCTAAAGGCCACTTCCAAAATGACTTAGAACCTCTGAAATGACCATTGGGAGAAACAGACATAGTCTTAAAATGTTTGATAATGATTATAAATACTTAGGATATTCCTGGTGGCTCAGACAGTAAAAAGTCTGCCTGTAATGCGGGAAACCCAAGTTTGATCCCCAGGTCAGGAAGAACTCCTGGAGAAGGAAATGGCAACCCTCTCTAGTACTCTTGCCTGAAGAATCCCATGGACAGAGTAGCCTGGTGGGCTACAGTCCAAGGGGTCACAGTTGGACACAACTGAGTGACTAACACTTTCATATTCATAAATACTTAATTTGTCCTTTTTTCCAACAAAGACTGAATAATAGAACTCCTTCGATCAGTACATTTGAAAGTTTTAAAAAATCAGTTATTTGGGAGGTGCCAATTTGATGGGAAGGCTTTTCAGGTGGCACAGTGGTAAAGAATCTGCCTCCCAATGCAGGAGAGGCAGGAAACACAAGTTCAATCCCTAAGTCAGGAAGCTTTCCTAGAGAAGGATACGGCAACCCACGCCAGGATTCTTGCCTGGGAAAATCCCATGGACGGAGGAGCCTGACGGGCTACAGGCTATGGGGTCGCAGAGTCAGACATGACTGAGCGCACAACACACACAGTCTGATGGGCAGACTGGAATCAACATAGCAGATACACTTTCTTGATTTTTGTCGTGTTTGTGTGTGCTCAGTTGCTAAGCCCTGTCTGACTTTTTGCAACCTCCTGGACTGTAGCCCACCAGGCTCCTCTGTCCATGGGATTTCCCAGGCAAGAATGCTGGAGTGGGTTGCCATTTCCTCCTTCAGGCCATCTTCTTGACCCAAGGCTAGAACCTGCATCTCCTGCTTGGCAGGTGGATTCTTTACCACCGAACCACCAAGTAAGCCCTGGTTACAAAGTTTACTATAAAATCTCCATTGTTAAGAACATATTTTTTAAAACATACTTAGAATTTAAGCACATGGTAAGGTTTGTTGTTATTTATATTTTCCTAAAATATATATACTTTTCTGATAAATAGCACAATTAAACCAAACAAAAATACATGTTCACAATTTAGTCTCTTAGAGACATTTCAGATCAATTGATACCTGTCCTTTAGTCTAAATAGTAACCAAAATATCTTCTTTTATGGATGTCTGTCCTGGAATTACCTGTATTGTTTTCTCGTGTCATGCCCAACCACATTGGTCTCCCAGATTTTAGTAGCCAGAACTCTAACAGTATTCAGAAACAGGATAAAATTCAGCTGAAAAAGAAGATAATATTACAAAGAATTATAACTTAGTCTTCAAGTTGTTTGCAAAAATTTGCATAAATTGAACTTCTTTGTATTCAAAGACTGAAAATTACTTATTCTGTAAATGTGAATGAGGAAGCCTCAGATAAGATATTAAAAAGATAGTGATCCTTGATTTGCCCTCATGATAAGACAGAGAAAATTTCAACAACACTAGAAATCGAAATACCAGAGGACAATCTGCCAGAATTACCCATTTCTGTATCTATTTTAGGGAGAATAATAGGGTTGCTTTGGGGATGCTGTCTCTTCTACGATGTATTGAAAGCACTGGGTGAAGTATATATATAAGGTTAAGGGGGGAAAAAAGCCAGGTAAGATGCTGTATAAGATAAGAAAAGGTCCCAGTGTTGGCAGTTAAACTGAGATATGAGCACCACCACAGACCATCAAGTTCTGGCTTTAAAAAGGAGGGGGTGAGGAAAAGATATTGTACATTTTATGTCCAAGGGCCTCAAGGATTAGTGAAGAGGTCCAAAATGAAGAAGAAGAAAAGATCTCCAGGTCAGGGTTCATAAAGAGGTGTAAGCCCGAACCCCCTGGGTCCCTTCATTCAAGGGGATGTCTATAGTCCAGGAAGTGCCAGTACTCCGGAATAATGGAAATGTGGGTTGCCAAGAGTGGGTTTGTGTTAATGCCAGAGTAAAAACTCAGAGGGAGGACCTATCAACTCTGCATCCTGGGATAACTTATCCTCGAGAGTCTTCGGTCCTTTCTGGTATTTGGAGAATTTCGGTTATTGGGTGATTTATGTGCCCCACTACCCAATCGAGTTTATCATCTGCATCAGCCCTTACCATTTTTGCCATCCTACCACTGACTACTCCATAGGCAACTCTCACCAATTTCACAGTTTCCCACAAGAATTGGGGGTCTTGAGCCCCATATCCTAGAGAAAGGACAGAGCTGTGCTGTGAACTTATAGAATAAGGATGTCTTCAGGTTAATAAGAGCTACTAAGTATTGAACACTCTCTCTAGTTTAAATGTTCACATAAATATGAGACAGGCATATTTATTATATATAAAGAAACTCTAGCTCAAGGAGGTTAGCTGATTTAACCTAGACTACCCAGCTACTAGCTGGAATTTGAACCAGGTCTGTATGAGTCTGTAATATGGAATTCTTAACCATTATCTTTATTTTTTAATTAAATTGAATTTTTTTAATTTATTGAGGTAACATTAGTTTATAACAATACATAAGTTTCATGTATACAATGTTATATTTCAGTTTTGGTATATACTACAGTATGTTTAACACCAAAAGTCAGTTTCTAGCCTTCGCCTCTACCCCTTTTGTCCTCCTCAACCCCTTCCTCTCTGGTAAACTCTGTATCTAAGTATCTGTTTTTATTTAGTTTGGTTTGCTCATTTACTTTGTTTGAGGGTTTTTTTTTTTCTATATCCCATATATAAGTGAAATCATACAATATTTGTCTTTCTCTGTCTGACTTATTTTAGTTGGTGTAATATCCTCAAGATCCATCTGTATCACAAATGGCAAGATTTCACCTTTTATAGCTGATTCATATTCCACTGTGTGCTTGAGTGTGTGTGTAGATAAATATAGATCTATAGGTATCACATCTTCTATGTCTATTCATCTATCAATGGGCACTTGGGTTGTTTCCATATCTGTAAAAAAAATGCTGCTAGGACTATAGCGGTGCATATATCTTTTTGAATTAATGTCTTTGCATTCTTTGAGTAAATAGCCAGAAGTGGAAAAACTGGATTGTATATGATAGTGCTATTCTTCATTTTCTAAGGAATCTCAATACTGTTTCCATAGTGGCTACACCAATTCACATTCTCCACATTCTCTCCAACATTTCTTATTTCTCATTTTTTGATAATAGCCATTCTAACGGACATGGAATGATACCTCACTGTGGTTTTGATTTGCATTTCCCTAATAATTAATGATATTGAACATCTTTTTGGTGCTTGTTGATCATCTGTATATCTATTCAGCTCCTCTACTCATTTGTGTTTTTTGTTGCTGTTTAGTTGTATAAGTTCTTTATATGTGTTGATATTAGTCCCATTATTAGAATAATGATATATGATTTGTAAATATTTGCCCCATTTGGTAGGCTGTGCTTTTTGCTGCTGCTAGCTTTCTTTGCTATGCAGAGGCTTTCTAATTTGATATAGTCCCATTTGCTTATTTTTGCTTTTGTTTCCCTCACCTGAGGAGACATACCCAGAAAGAAATTGCTAAGATTCATGCCAAAGAGCATACTGCTTATGTTTACTCCTAGGAGTTTACAATTTCAGGTCTAACATCCAAGTCTAATCCACTCTGAGTTGATTTTTGGGTATTGTGTGAGATAGCAGTCCATTTTCATTCTTTTGCAAATGGCAATCCAGTTTTCTCAACACTGTTTTTGAAAAGACTATACTTTCTCCATTGCGTCTTCTTTGTTTCTCTGTTATAAACTGATTGTCAATATATGCGTAGGTTTATTGCTCGTCTCTCAATTCTGTTCCACTCCATTGTGTCTGATTTTTAGCCAGTACTATTCTGTTTGGACTACTATAGCTATGTAATAATTTTGAAATCAGGGAAAGTGGTATTTCCAGCTTTGTTCTTTTCTCTCAGGATGTCTTTGGCTATTCAGGAAAATTTGTGGCTCTATATAAAAAATTTTTAATTTTTATGTTCTAGTTTTGTATATAATGTCCTTGGGATTTTGATGGGGACTGCACTGAATATGTATATTTCTTTGGGTAATGTAGACATTTTCACAATATTATTTCTTCCAGTCCATCAGCACAGACTGCTTTTCCATTTCTTTATGTAGTCTTCCATTTCTTTCACCCTGTCTTATAGTTTTCAGTGTAGATATTATTCACCTCCTTGGTTAAATTTGTTTCTAGGTATTTTATTCTTTTTGCTACAATTGTAAATGGGATTGCTTTCTTAGTTTTTTTTCTTACTAGTTCATTGTTAGTGTATAGAAATGCAACGATTTAGTATATTGATTTTGCACCCTGAAACTGTACTGAACTTACTAGTTCTAACAGTTCTTTTATGGAGTCATCAGGGGTTTTATGTATAAAATCATGTCATCCGCAAATAGCATTAGTTTGACTTCTTCCTTTTTAATTTGGATGCCTTTTATTTCCATTTCTGGCCTAACTGCTCTAGCTAGGGCTTCCAATGTTGAATAACAGTGGTAAGGGTGGGCAGCCTTGTCTTGCTCCTGCTCTTAGAGGGATAGGTTTCAGTTTTTCATTGTTGAGTGTGATGTTAGCTGTGATTATCATGTATGGTCTTTATTAAGTTGAAGTACATTCCTTTGATATCCATTTTATTGAGTCTTTGTCATCGGTGGACACTGAATCTTATCAGTTACTTTTTATGCATCTATTGAGATGGACAGGGAGGCCTGGCATGCTGCAGTCCATGGGGTTGCAAAGAGTTAGACACAACTGAGCGACTGAACTGAATTGAGATGATCACATGATTTTTATCTTTCATTTTTTTAATGTGGTATTTCATGATAGATTTGCAGTCATTGAACCATCCCTGAATCTCTGGAATGAATATCACTTTGTATAATGTACGCTGCTTTTAATATGTTATTGTATTAAGTTTGCTAATATTTTGTTGAGGGTTTTTGCAGTATTTTATTGGGCTTCATTTGTTCTTTTCTAGTTCATTTAGGTGTAGTTAGATTGTTAGGCTGTTGGAGATTTTTCTTGTTTGAGATATGCCTGTATTGCTACAGACTTCCCTCTTTAGTACTACCTTTGCTACATCACATGGATTTTGGTATGTTGTATTTTCATTTTCATTTATCTTAATTTTTTTTCATTTCTACTTTGATTTCTTCTTTGTTGTTGTTGTTCAGTTGAGTGGTCATGT
Source organism: Madoqua kirkii (assembly GCA_006408675.1). Lineage (NCBI taxonomy): Eukaryota > Metazoa > Chordata > Mammalia > Artiodactyla > Bovidae > Madoqua > Madoqua kirkii. The sequence goes on along the minus strand of SJYC01112320.1, from coordinate 9,488 downwards.
CCAGCTCTTTGCAACCCCATGGACAGCAGCACAACAGGCTTCCCTGTCCAGCACCAACTCCTGGAGCTTGCTCAAACTCATGTCCATCGAGTCAGTGATGCCATCCAACCATCTCATCATCTGTCATCCCCTTCTTCAGGCTTCAAGTTCCCCAGCATCAGAATCTTTTCTAATGAGTCAGCTCTTTGCCTCAGGTGACCAAAGTATTGGAGCTTCAGCTTCAGCATCAGTATTTCCAGTGAATATTCAGGACTGATTTCCTTTAGGATTGACAGGTTGGATCTCTGTGCAGTCCAAGGGACTCGCAAGGGTCTTCTCCAACACTATAGTACAAAAGCATAAATTCTTTGGCTCTCAGCCTTCCTTATAGTCCAACTCTCACATCCATACATGACTACTGGAAAAACCATAGCTTTGACTATATGGACCTTTGTAAGCAAAGTAGTATATCTGCTTTTCAATATGCTGTCTAAGTTTGTCATAGTTTTTCTTCCAAGGAGCAAGCGTCTTTTAATTTCATGGCTCCAGTCACCATCTGCAATAATTTTGGAGCCCAAAAGAATAAAGTCACTATTTCCATTGTTTCCCTATTTGCCATGAAGTAATGGGACCAGATGCCATGATCTTCATTTATTGAATGTTGAGTTTTAAGCCAGCCTTTTCACTCTCCTCTTTCACTTTCATCAAGAGGCTTTTTAGTTCCTCTTCACTTTGTGCCTTAAGGGTGGTGTCATCTGCATATCTGAATTTATTGATATTTCTCCCAGCAGTCTTGATTCCAGCTTGTGCTTTATTCAACCTGGCATTTTGCATGTTGTATTCTGCATATAAGTTAAATAAGTAGAACGACAACATAAAGCCTTGACGTACTCCTTTCCCAATTTGTAACCAGTCCATTTTTCCATGTCTGGTTCTAACTGTTGCTTCTTGACCTGCATACAGGTTTCTCAGGAGGTAGGTCAGGTGGTTTGGTATTCCCATCTCTTGAAGAATTTTCCACAGTTTTTTGTGATCCACAGAGTCAAAGGATTTAGCGTAGTCGATAAAGCAGAAGTAGATGTTTTTTCTGGACTTCTCCTGCTTTTTCACTTATCCAACAGATGTTGGCAATTTGATCTTTGGTTTTTCTGCCTTTTCTAAATCCAGCTTGAACACTTAGAAGTTCTCAGTACACATACCACTGAGGCCTAGCTTGGCGAATTTTGAGTGTTACTTTGCTAGCATGTGAAATTAATGCAATTGTGCGGGAGTTTGAACATTCTTTGGCCTTGCTCTTCTTCAGGATTGTAATGAAAACTGACCCTTTCCAGTGCTGTGGCCACTGCTGAGTTTTCCAAATTTGCTGCCATATTGAGTGCAACACAGCAGCATTTTTAGGATTTGAAATCACTCAGCTGGAATTCCATCACTTCCACTAGTTTTGTTCGTAGACATGCTTCCTAAGGCCTTACTTGACTTCACACTCCACGATATCTGGCTCTACATGAGTGATCACACTGTCGTGGTTATCTGCATCATTAAGATCTTTTTTGTAGAGATCTTCTTTGTATTCTTGCCACCTCTTCTTAATATCTTCTTTGACCCAACAGCTATTCAGTAGCATGTTTTTTTGTCTCAAAATGTTCATTATTTTTTTCAGTTTTCTTCTTGTAGTTGATCTCTAGTTTCATACCAAAGGAGTTTCCCTTGTGGCTAAGAGGACCTGGCTTAGATCCCTGGATAGGGAAGAGCCCCTGGAGAAAAGAATGGCAACCTACTCCATTATTCCTGCTTGGAAAACCCCATGAACAGAGGAATCTGGACGGCTACAGTCCATGGGGTCACAAAAAGTTGGCATGACTGAGCAAATAACACTTTCATTTTTCATGCTAAAGAGATGTATAAACTGTTTATGCTTCATGTCTGCGCTCTAGATTTATGTTTTCTGGTCACCATAAGTGTTCTGTTAGCTTCATTGACTAATATACCCCATTCCTTCCTCAGATTTAGGAAATTCTCAGCTATTATTTTTTTAATATAAACTTTTTTCTCCCTTCTTCCATTCTTCTCCTGCTGGGATACCAGTAACATAATTCCTTCCTAACAGTTCTTATAGAATGTCTTATTTTTTAAAGATCTTCATTCTCTTTTCCCTTCTGTCTCTATCATTTCTAGATTTTTATCTTCAGACTCACTAGTTCTCTCTTCCATATCAGCTGCTGTATTTCCAATGCCTTCTTCATCTCATTTAGAGTCCTTCAGGTCCAGAATTTCACTTTGGTTGTTTTCCAGAGTTCCAGTCTCCTTGGTAAGATATTCCTTCTGTTCATCAATTTTATTTCTGAGCTTATTTAACTATCCTTCTGTATTTTCTTATAGCTTGTTGAGTTTCTTCATGACAACTAGTTTGAATTCTCTATCAGTAAAATCACAATTTTCTGTGGCTTTAAGTTTGGTTTTGGGGAATCTGTCATTTGTTTTTTGTGATACATTGTTACCATGGTTCTTCATGGCTCTTGATGAGTTTTCTTCTACCAGCACATTTGAAGTAGCAAACACTCTTCTTTAGGTAAAGATTTTTGTTGGTGGTGGTGGTGTTTTTAACTTGATTCTAAGGATTCAGTGGATTAGTAATTAGCAGAGGCCTCACAAGTTCCTAGTCTCTTACCTGAGCTGCTTCTGGTTATATTTGAGCATCAGCCTTTCCTGCCTCCCATCAGCTCTGTGGGAGGTGTCATGCATGTCACTCCCTGTGCTTCTGGGGTTATTAGAGCCTTGTTGCTGCTGGCATTGTTACCTAGGACATTAGGGTGGTGGCCACTTCTGCTAGGCCCAGGGTCTCAGTCTCTATTATCCCTGGGGACGGGGTGACAGGGAGCCAGGGTCACAGCCCCTTTGCCATGGCCAGGGTTGTCGGGCACTACCACTGTGGGCAGGGGCAAATGGAGGAGCCAGAGTAATCGGTATGTCCAAAACTGGAGGGGCAGGGTCATAGGCCCACTGCCACTGCTGCCTGGGTCCCTGTGGCCAGGGGCACCCCTATGACAGGGAGGCTGGAGTCAGACGTTCTGCTCCCCCTGAGGCTGCCAGGCTCTCTGGGGCTGCAGGCTCAGCTACCATGGCTGGGGTTCCAGGATCACAGGCACCACCTCTGCTGTTCTGGTTCTGCCTCCTCCATGTGTTCCAGTCCACCTACCTTTGCAAAGGTGCCAAATCACTTCAGCCATGTCCAACTCTTTGTGACCCCGTGGACTACAGCTCACCAGGCTCCTCTGTCCATGGGATTTCCCAGTGAAGAATACTGGAGCTGGTTGCCATGCCCTCCTCCAGGGGACCTTCCAGACCCAGTGATCAAACCCATGTCTCTTACATCTCCTGCATTGGCAGGTGGGTTCTTTTACCACTAGTACCACCTAGGAACACTGGTGTCCTGCTGTGTTGAGCAGGGGCACCACTGTTGAGTTATGGATGGTTTTACTGGTTGTAAATTGAAGAGAAAAGGCAAAAAGAATGCCACACACCACAATGATGCTGATGTCATGCTTAATCACAATCTTATACCTTCTTTTCAGGAGGATAAAAAGATGCAAAACATGAGAGCTGAGGATTTTCATTTATCCTCACCCACTACAATATTTGGTTCACATCTATAGAAATGTTTTCAATAAGAAAGTAAGAAGGTACTGCATGTGTATCATATGAGTGCTACTTTCTGAATGGCTAAACTTACTTCATACTTCATTAATTCCTCTTTCCCTAAGACTATACTCCCTGGTAATACAATGCAGATGGAAGTGATACTGTGTAGGTATGAAGGTCCAAGTGCTAGGAGCTGAAGCTGGCAGAGCCACGGAAACAATACTAGCTGGGTACTGCCATTTGCCATTCCCTATTCCTAGAAAATAAATAATTGCAAATGGCTACAGATGAGCCAATCTTTAGCTCCATCTATATTAACATGCCCATGATCAGGGACTCTGTACTCAAGTTAGTAGACCATACTAAGTAAATGCAGCAAATTTAGGGGCAGTGCCAAGATGGTGGAAGAATGGGATGGGGAGACCACTTTCTTCCCTACAAATTCATCAAAAGATCATCTGAATGTTGAGCAACTTCCACAAAACAACTTCTGAATGCTGGCAGAGGACACCAGGCACCTAGAAAGGCAGGCTGTTCTCTTTGAAAGAAGGTAGGGCAAAATATCGGAGAAGGCAATGGCACCCCACTCCAGTACTCTTGCCTGGAAAATCCCATGAACGGAGGAGCCTAGCGGGCTGCAGTCCATGGGGTCGCTAAGAGTTGGACACGACTGAGCAACTTCACTTTCACTTTTCACTTTCATGCATTGGAGAAGGAAATGGCAACCCACTCCAGTGTTCTTGCCTGGAGAATCCCAGGGACGGGGGAGCCTGGTGGGCTGCCATCTCTGCAGTCGCACAGAGTCGGACACGACTGAAGCAACTTAGCAGCAGCAGCAGGACAAAATATAAAGACAAAAAGAGAGACTAAAGAGTTAAGGACAGAGACCTGTCCTGGGGAGGGAGTCGTCAAAGAGAAGTTCCCAAACAGCAGGACACTCCCTCGCAGGTGGGTCTGTGGGGAGTTTTGGAATCTCAGAGGGAAACATAACTGGGAGGAGAAACACACACACACACACACAGAATAGGCACCTAACCGCAAATGCCAGCAGAGAAGTAATCCAGACTCTTGGCTGGACAGGGAGGTGCAGGCTCATTATCAATCCTTAGGGTAAGGACCAGGCCTGAATGCCCTGAGGACAATCTGAGGGAGCTAATGTGAGACAGCAACCCAAACTGTGGGATCACCAGAGAGGGAAAAAAAGAAGAGAATTTTCCCTCAAAAGGCTCTAACCTAATGTGCAGCCTGGCCCACTCACAGAACAAGGGATTGAACAAATACCAAAGGAGAGCTAGCCCGGTTCCTCCCCACCACTGGAGGCAGAGAAGCAGGCATGCAACAGCCAGAGCCAGAAAGCAGGGGCTGCTCCAGTCTGGGCCCCAGAGACCGGCATCCTTCTCCAAACTGTGAGCAGGCTCCCGGTTGCTAGCCACATCTTCTTGGGATCCTGGATGGTTGACACCTGCTGGGAGGGTTGCAGCCTGAGATCAGCTCCCCAGAGGATTCACACAGCACACCTGAGATGGCGCCCTTGCAATGCACTGGGAAACCAAGTGGCCGGGATGGGGGAGGTGATTAAGACACATGGCCCACCTGGGACAGTATGCTTGCCAAGCACCTGGTCATCTGAGCTGCTCAAACCTAGGAAGGGCACAAAATGCATGCCCAACCAAGTCTGTGCCCTTGCAGAGTAACCAGGAGCCTAAACCTGAGCAGCTTAGACCTGGAAAGTGCATGAAATGCAGGGCCTGCTTTGGACAGTACCCCTGCAGAGCACCCTGGAGCCTGAACAGCATAGACCTGGAAAGCACACACACTATGAGCTGGGGCAAACCCAGTGTGGTCCATACACTGTGAGCACTCCCCACACATGCCCACAATATTTGTTTGTAGTGTTTCTCCCTCCCCACAACACAAGTGAACAAGTGAACCTAAATAAGTGACTACCTTCACCCCCTTGGTTCAGGGCAGAAATTAGACACCAAAGAGACCTGCAAAGAGAGGAAGCTAAAATAAAGAAGAAGGAACCACTCTGGAAGTGACAGGTGGAATAGATTAAAACCCTGTAGTTAACATTGACTAAGCACCTGATGTGAAGAACTGACTCATTTGAAAAGACCCTGGTGCTGGGAAAGATTGAAGGCGGGAGGAGAAGGGGATGGCAGAGGATGAGATGGTTAGATGGCACCACCAACTCAATGGAAATGAGGCTGAGTAAACTCCAGGAGCTGTTGATGGACAGGGAGACCTGGCATGCTGCAGTCCATGGGGTCACAAAGAGTCGAACACGACTGAGTGACTGAACTGAACTGATGCATTGGAAGGGGTCTATAGATCTTGAGAACAAGTACAAGCTGGAACAAGGAACTATCTGAAACTGAACTGACTCCATACTGCCCACAACAACTCCAGAGAAATTCCTAGATTTATTTTTACTACTATTATTAAATTTTTTATCTTTAAGTTCTTTACTACTCCTTTAATTTTTCATTTTTATAACCTACTATTACCTTGAAAAAAAGACTATTTTTAAAGCAAATTTTATAGAACCAGCTGGCTCTCCCTTGGTATTCACTCAGTCCTTTGTTCTGTGAGCAGGCCAGGCTGCATGTTTAGGTTAGAGCCTTTCACAGGAAAGTTCTTTTTTTCTCTCTGGTTATCCCACAGTTTGGGTTGCTGTCTCACATTAGCTCCCTCAGATTGTCCTCAGGTCACTGAGGCCAAGTCCTTACCCTAAGCATGCAGCCTGAGCCTCCCCATCCAGCCCCCACTTGCTGGTGGCAGACATGAACATCTGGGCTATTTCTCTGCTGGGAGTCGTGGTTAGGCACATATTCTGTGGAGTTTTTTCCTCCTGGTTATGTTGCCCTCTGAGATTCCAAAACTCTCCACAGACCCACCTGTGAGAAGGCTTCCTGCTGTTTGGAAACTTCTCTTCCTTCATGATTTCCTCCCCAGGATGGGTCTCCATCCCTAACTCTTTTGTCTCTCTTTTTGTTTTTTGTATTTCTTCCTACCTCCTTTTGAAGGGAACAGCCTGCATTTCTGGGTGCCTGGTGTCCTCTGCCAGCATTCAGAAGTTGTTTTGTCAGAGTTACTCAGCATTCAAATGATCTAGTGGTGAATTTGTCGGGGAGAAAGTGGTCTCCCCGTCCTATTCCTCCACCATCTCAGGACCACCACACACAATGAATTGATTCCTGCCTAGATTGCTCTCTCCCTTTTTGACTCCCTCTCTTCTCCTCCTGTTCACCTCTATCTCTCTCCTCCCTCTTTTCTTCTCCAGGTAACTCTGTGAACCTCTCTGGGTGTCCCTCACTGTGGAGAATTATTTCACCATTAACATAGATGGTTTATCATCTGTGCTGTATGCATGGAGACGTCTTGAGGCTACTGTAAGAATAAGACTGAAAGCCAGAGGCAGGAGGCTTAACTCCAAAACTTGAGAACATCAGAGAACACCTGATTCCAGGTAACATTTTCAGACAAAGCTTATCCAAAAGCCTCCATACCTACACTGAAACCAAGTTCTACCCAAGAGCCAACAAGTTCCAGAGCAAGACATACCTTGCTAATTCTCCAGCAAAGCAGGAACACAACCCTGAGCATTAAAAGACAGGCTTCCCAAAGCCATGTCAAACCCACAGACACCCTAAAACTCACTATTGGACACTTCATTGCACTCCAGAGAGGAGATCCAGCTCCACCCAGCGGAACACAGACACAAGTTCCCCTAACCAGGAAACCTTGACAAGCCACTAGTCCAACCACATCCACAAGGAGCATGCTCCACAATAAAGAAAAACCACAAACTTTCAGCTTACAGAAGGGACATCCCAAACACAGTGATTTAAACAAAATGAAAAGGCAGGGAAATATTCAGCTGGTAAAGGAACATGATAAATGCCCACCAAACCAAACAAGAGAGAAGGAAATGGCAACCCACTCCAGTACTCTTGCCTGGAAAATCCCATGGACGGAGGAGCTTGGTGCACACACCTGTCCATGGGGGTCGCAAAGAGTCGGGCACGACTGAGCGACTTCACTTTCACTTTCACTTAAACCAAACAAAAGAGGAGGAGATAGGGAGTCTATCTGGAAAAGAATTCAGAATAATGATAGTAAATGTGATCCAAAATCTTGAAAACAAGACGAAGTGACAGATAAATAGTCCGGAGACAAGGATTGAGAAGATGCAAGAAATGTTTAACAAGGATAGAAGAAGTAAAGGCAAGTCAATCAATAGTGAATAATGCAATAACTGAGATCAAAAGCACTCTGGAGGGAACCAACAGTAGAATAACTGCGGCAGAAGATAGGATAAGCAAGGTGGAAGATAGAATGGTGGAAATAAATGAAGCAGAAAAGAAAAAAGAATGAAAAGAAATGAGGACAAACTCAGAGACCTCTGGGATGATGTTAAACACTCCAACATTCAAATCATAGGAGTCCCAGAAGAATACAAAAAGAAAGGGCATGAGAAAATACTTAAGGAGATAATAGTTGGAAACTTCCCCAAAATGGGGAAGAAAATAGCCAACCAAGTCCAAGAAACCGAGAGGGTCCCAAACAGGATAAATCCAAGGTGAAACACCCCAAGACATACATTAATCAAACTAATGAAGATCAAACACAAAGAACAAATATTAAAAGCAGCAAGGGAAAAGCAACAAATAACACACAAAGGGATCCCCATAAGGGTAACAGCTGATCTTTCAATAGAAACTCTTCAGGCCAGAAAGGAATGGCAAGACATACTTAAAGTGATGAAGGAGAAAAACCTATAGCCCAGATTACTATACCCAGCAAGAATCTCATTCAAATATGAAGGAGAAATAAAAAGTTTTACAGACAAGCAAAAGCTGAGAGAATTCAGCACCACCAAACCAGCTCTTCAGCAAATATTAAAGGATCTTCTCTAGACAGGGAACACAGAAAAGGTTTATAAAATCAAACCCAAAACAACAAAGTAAATGGCAATGGGATCATACTTATCAATAATTATGTTTACTGTAAATGGGTTGAATGCCCCAACCAAAAGACTAAGACTGGATAAATGGATTAAAAATCAACACCCCTATATATGCTGTCTATAAGAGACCCACCTCAAACCAAGGGACACACACAGACTGAAAATGAAGGGCTGGAAAAAGATATTTCATGCAAATGGAGACCAAAAGAAGGCAGGAACAGCAATACTCATATCAGATAAAAATAGACTTTGAAATAAAGGCTGTGAAAAGAGACAAAGAAGGATATCACATAATGATCAAAGGATAATCCAAGAAGAAGATATAACAATTTTAAATATATATATGCACCCAACATAGGGGCACCACAATATGTAAGGCAAATAGTAACAAGTATGAAAGGGGAAATTAACAATAACACAATAATAGTGGGAGACTTTAATACCCAACTCACACCTATGGATAGATCAACCAAACAGGAAATTAGCAAGGAAACACAAACTTTAAATGATACAATGGACCAATTAGACCTAATTGATATCTATAGGACATTTCACCCCAAAACAATGAATTTCACCTTTTTCTCAAGTGCACACAGAACATTCTCCAAGATAGATCACATCCTGGGCCATTTATCTAGCCTTGGTAAATTTAAAAAAAATGAATGCATTCCAAGCATCTTTTCTGATCACAAAGGAATAGGATTAGATGTCAACTACAGGAGAAAAAAACTATTAAAAATACAAACATATGGAGGCTAAACAACATACTTCTGAATAACAAATCATGGAAGAAATCAAAAAGAAAATCAAAATACTCATAGAAAGTAATAAAAATGAAAACACGACCACCCAAAATCTATGGGATTCAGTAAAAGTGCTAAGGGGAAGACTCATAGCA